>CAMPSB010000643.1:0-24041 GCA_946959425.1 Argyrosomus regius | reverse complement strand
GAGGGCACCCACACCGCACTTTCCGCAGGAAATGCAGTTTTCTAGTTATTATTATTTTTCCGCACTTTCTTCGGCACCTAACTACTCCCACAAATTTTGTCCTACAAAAATAAAACCTATACCACTAAATTCAGCTCATTCAGCACATTCCTGCTATTACTTTTCACATTTCTACTATTAATATTTTACAAATTATTCAACTTTTTCTACAATTTTTTTACCATTTGAAATGCATTGTACAAACTTCAAATCTTTCTACAAACCTTCTACAAACATTCTACATTTTAAACTACTTCTACTACTACTACAGACTTCATTCAAATTACAAATTGTACACAAGATCTTAAACTATTAAACTTGTATTTAACTCTTTTTAAAATCTTTTACCGTTTTTAAACTATCAAGGCTCAAAGTTGAGCAGGTTTTTACTCAAATTCTGCGTTTATAATGGGTGTGTATTGGTAGAATGTCCCAGACCTAGAGTGGGTGATGTCATCGCTAGAGGGCAGAGAGAGAGAGAAATTCGTCCAAAAAAAAATTTGTAAACTGCGATTGAGGCCACAAATGTCTCTCTACAGAAATAATTTTATAGCTAGAAACGTAGGAAAATTTGTGGTGGTCGCAGTGATAACACTGCTGAAGCTGTCGGCTTTATAGTTTTGCCGTGAGACACAAAGATGCGGCAGCAACACCAACCCACGGCCGCATCTACGCCCATGTTAACGGGAGAGGAGAAATTTCCAAAAGGAGCAGGGAGCACCTGTTCTTTCTCTGACTTCCGAGGCCAAAGTTTATACAATTTTCCCCTCAAATATATATGTAGATGATCAGGAAGAGCTCAGGATGCTCACAGTGAAGTCGGTTCAATGATAGGCCAAACGGTTTGGCCACCACACCGTCTTGTTCGACGGGCGGTTTCAGCATTTTCTCTCTCTCTCTGGGCATTTCCAACTGACATTCTAACAGGTGCACCTAACTGCTCTGCTGATTAGGGCCGGCAGTTGGCCCTGGTTGCTTGGCAACCTCAAGCCTGTCTGAGGGAGGAGAGGGGGGAGGGGCTATCTTAATCAATGACTATCAAGGCTACATTTTTAATGTCGGCCATTTTATCATTCTCTCTCGCAGACACAAACACAGACAGACAGACAGACAGACACCCCCACACACATGCTCAGACAGACACACACAGACAAGACAAAAGGCTTTCAAAATAAGAGTACCTTCAAAATATTTATACTATACTTTCTTATATTATTCTACTTTTTTCAGCTAATTTCACACTTAATTATACTATTGTACTTTTCCAGCTAATTTTACACTTTGTTATACCATTCTACTTTTTTCAGCTAATTTCACACTTTCTTATACCATTCTACTTTTTTCAGCTAATTTCACACTTTCTTATACCATTCTACTTTTTTTCAGCTAATTTCACACTTTCTTATACCATTCTACTTTTTTCAGCTAATTTTACACTTTCTTTTACTATTCTACTTTTTTCAGCTCATTTCACACTTTCTTTTACCATTATACTTTTTTCAGCTAATTTCACACTTTCTTATACCATTCTACTTTTTTCAGCTAATTTCACACTTTCTTATACCATTCTACTTTTTTCAGCTAATTTCACAATTTCTTATACCATTCTACTCTTTTCAGCTCATTTCACATTTTTAAGATATATCTTTATGGCCTTTTCAAGCTTTATAGTACAGAGACAGCTGAAGAGTGACAGGAATGTGGGGAGAGAGAGACGGGGGAATGACATGCAGCAACGGGCGGCAGAGGGCACCCACACCGCACTTTCCGCAGGAAATGCAGTTTTCTAGTTATTGAGTGTGCCTGAAAGAGCACACTATATATTATTCCTCGGGCTTATTGAGTGTGCCTGAAAGAGCACACTATATACTATTCCCCATACTTAATTGAGTGTGCCTGAAAGAGCACACTATATACTATTCCTCGGGCTTATTATTATTCGTCTTCCGTTTCTTCCGTGTTTTTTTCGGTTCGCTTCTCCTCCCAGAGTTTTGGTCGCACATACACAAAAGTGGTATCAAAACGTGCGGCTTCATCGGGAATGGTGTGCTACGACTTTTCTAAGGGTTTCGGCAAACGGTTTTGCCAGAAATCGCCAAAAACCAGGCCAAAAAATGAATGGGTGTGTATTGGTAGAATGTTCGCGAGCTAGAGTGTGTGATGTCATCGCTAGAGGGCAGAGGGAGAGAGAAATTCGTCGAAAAATAAATTTGTAAAGTGCGATTGAGGACACAAATGTCATTCCACAGAATTAATTTTTTCACTAGAAATGTAGGAAAATTTGTGGTAGTCGCAGTGATAACACTGCTGAAGCTGTCAGCTTTATAGTTTTGGCGTCACGCGCAAAGATGCGGCAGCAACACCCATCCACAGCCCCATAGACTGCCATGTTAAAAAAGCGGGAAAATTTCTGGAGGAGAGCAGAAGTAACCTTTCTTTGAATCGCTCGTAGAGGGCACAATTCTTCATGTTATCACACAAAACAGTAATGTAGACGTTCAGGAAGGGCTGACGATGCTCAAAATGAAGTCGGTTCAATGATAGGCCAAATGGTTTGGTCAGGAGTCCTTTCTGTTCGAGGGGTGACTTTCAGCATTTTGTCTCTCTCTCTGGGCATTTCCAACTGACATTTTAACAGGTGCACCTAACTGCTCTGCTGATTAGGGCCCGGCAGTTGGCCCTGGTTGCTTGGCAACCTCCTGCCTGAGGGAGCAGAGGGGGGAGGGGCTGTTTTCACTCACACAGCTTGTTGTATTAATACTGAATTTGCTGAGCAGTGTCAATAATAATGTATGGGGGCGACGGGGCCAGAGTCAGGCCCACTCAAAATTTCTTTAGGAATTTTTGAGTGTGCCTGAAAGAGCACACTATATGTTATTCCCCGCGCTTATTATTATTGAGTGTGCCTGAAAGAGCACACTATATGTTATTCCCCGCGCTTATTGAGTGTGCCTGAAAGAGCACACTATATACTATCCACCATACTTATTATTCTTATTATTGAGTGTGCCTGAAAGAGCACACTATATACTATTCCCCATACTTATTATTCTTATTGAGTGTGCCTGAAAGAGCACACTATATGTTATTCCCCGCGCTTATTGAGTGTGCCTGAAAGAGCACACTATATGTTATTCCCCGCGCTTATTGAGTGTGCCTGAAAGAGCACACTATATACTATTCCCCATACTTATTATTCTTATTATTATTATTATTCTTCCGTACGTTTTTCGGTCGACTACTCCTCCCAGAGTTTTGGTCGCACATACACAAAAAAGGTGTCAAATCGACTGGCTCGGCCGGGATCGGTATGCTATGACTTTTCTAAGGGTTTCACTGAACGGTTTTGCCAAAAATCGCCAAAAACCACGCCAAAAAATGAATGGGTGTGTATTGGTAGAATGTTCGCGAGCTACAGTTGGTGACATCATCGCTAGAGGGCAGAGGGAGAAAGAAATTCCTCGAAAAAAAAATTTGTAAACTGCGCTTGAGGCCGCAAATTTCACTCTACAGAAATAATTTATACATAGAAACGTAGGAAAATTTGTGGTGGTCGCAGTGATAACACTGCTGAAGCTGTCAGCTTTATAGTTTTGGCGTCACACGCAAAGATGCGGCAGCAACACCCATCCACAGCCCCATAGACTGCCATGTTAAAAAAGCGGGAAATTTTCTGGAGGAAAGCAGAAGTGACATTTCTTTGAATCGCTCTAAAGGGGACATTTCTTCCTGACAATCACACAAAACAGGTCTCTAGACGTTCGGGAAGGGCTCAGCATGCTCACAGTAAAGTCGGTTCAGAGATTGGAGCAACGGTTTGGTCAGGAGTCCTTTCTGTTCGAGGGGTGGCTTTCAGACGTTTTTCTCTCTCTCAGCACTGTTTAATCTCATACAGCAGCTGCGGTTGATTGCTCTGCTCTGATTGGTGGGCTCCACCTGGCCCCTCTCACAGACACAGACAGGGAGCAGAGGGGGGGAGGGGCTGTTTTCACTGTCTTTATAATATCAATGACTATCAGGGCTACATTTTTAATGTCGGCCATTTTATCCTTCTCTGTCGCAGACACATACACAGACATAGATAGAAAGACACACAGACTTTCAAAATAAGAGTCCCTTCAAAACAAAATATTTTAGAAAACTCTCTCCTCAACAGGCAAAACACACACACACACACACACACAACAAGACTTTCAAAATAAGAGTTTCTTCAAAATAAAAGACTGTAAAACTTTCTCCTTAACTGCCCCCCACAAGCCTGACTGTGATTAACTTGATTGAACTACAACTACTATTGAATAACAATGACTGTCAATAATACAGTTTGAATGTCGGCCATTTTATCCTTCTCTCTCAGAGATAAACACAGACAGATAGATGGATAGAGGGAGACACAGACAGACAGACAGACAGACACAGACACACAGACACACACACTAGACAAAATTCTTTCAAAAGAAGAGTCCCTTCAAAATAAAAGACTTTGGAAAACTCTCTAAATTAACAGACAAAACACACACACACGCGCATACACACGCTGACAGCTATTTAATGTAGGGCTCGACGGGGCCAGAGTCAGGCACACTCAAAATTTCTTTAGAAATTTTTCTAGTTATTATTATTATTCTTACGCCCTTTTTTTGACGCGCTACTCGTCCCACAGTTTTTGTCACACATACACAAAAAGGTGTCAAATCGACCGGCTCGGCCGGGCGACGCGGGCTATGACTTTTCTAAGGGTTTCGCAAACGGTTTGCCTAAAAATCGCCAAAAACCACGCCAAAAAATGAATGGGTGTGTATTGGTAGAATGTTCACGAGCTACAGTTGGTGACATCATCGCTAGAGGGCAGAGGGAGAAAGAAATTCCTCAAAAAAAAAATTTGTAAACTGCGCTTGAGGCCGCAAATTTCACTCTACAGAAATAATTTATACATAGAAACGTAGGAAAATTTGTGGTGGTCGCAGTGATAACACTGCTGAAGCTGTCACCTTTATAGTTTTGGCGTCACACGCAAAGATGCGGCAGCAACACCCATCCACAGCCCCATAGACTGCCATGTTAAAAAAGCGGGAAAATTTCTGGAGGAAAGCAGAAGTAACATTTCTTTGAATCGCTGTAAAGGGGACATTTCTTCCTGGTAATCACACAAAACAGGTCTCTAGACGTTCGGGAAGGGCTCAGCATGCTCACAGTAAAGTCGGTTCAGAGATTGGAGCAACGGTTTGGTCAGGAGTCCTTTCTGTTCGAGGGGTGGCTTTCAGACGTTTTTCTCTCTCTCAGCACTGTTTAATCTCACACAGCAGCTGCGGTTGATTGCTCTGCTCTGATTGGTGGGCTCCACCTGGCCCCTCTCACAGACACAGACAGGGAGCAGAGGGGGGAGGGGCTGTTTTCACTGTCTTTATAATATCAATGACTATCAGGGCTACATTTTTAATGTCGGCCATTTTATCCTTCTCTGTCGCAGACACATACACAGACATAGATAGAGAGACACACAGACTTTCAAAATAAGAGTCCCTTCAAAACAAAATATTTTAGAAAACTCTCTCCTCAACAGGCAAAACACGCACGCACACACACACAAACATACACACACACACACACACACACACACACACACACACAAGACTTTCAAAATAAGAGTTCCTTCAAAATAAAAGACTGTAAAACTTTCTCCTTAACTGCCCCCCACAAGCCTGACTGTGATTAACTTGATTGAACTCTCTGTATAATAACAATGACTGTCAATAATACAGTTTGAATGTCGGCCATTTTATCCTTCTCTCTCAGAGATAAACACAGACAGATAGATGGATAGAGGGAGACACAGACAGACAGACAGACAGACACAGACACACAGACACACACACTAGACAAAATTCTTTCAAAATAAGAGTCCCTTCAAAATAAAAGACTTTGGAAAACTCTCTAATTAACAGACAAAACACACACACACGCGCATACACACGCTGACAGCTATTTAATGTAGGGCTCGACGGGGCCAGAGTCAGGCACACTCAAAATTTCTTTAGAAATTTTTCTAGTTATTATTATTGAGTGTGCCTGAAAGAGCACACTATATACTATTCCCCATACTTAATTTTATTGAGTGTGCCTGAAAGAGCACACTATATACTATTCCTCGGGCTTATTATTATTCTTCCGTTTCTTCCGTGTCATTTTTCGGTTCGCTTCTTGTCCCGCAGTTTTGGTCGCACATACACAAAAGTGGTATCAAAACGTGCGGCTTGATCGGGAATGGTGTGCTATGACTTTTCTAAGCGTTTCGGCAAACGGTTTTGCCAAAAATCGCCAAAAACCACGCCAAAAAATGAATGGGTGTGTATTGGTAGAATGTTCGCGAGCTACAGTTGGTGACATCATCGCTAGAGGGCAGAGGGAGAAAGAAATTCCTCAAAAAAAAAATTTGTAAACTGCGCTTGAGGCCGCAAATTTCACTCTACAGAAATAATTTATACATAGAAACGTAGGAAAATTTGTGGTGGTCGCAGTGATAACACTGCTGAAGCTGTCAGCTTTATAGTTTTGGCGTCACACGCAAAGATGCGGCAGCAACACCCATCCACAGCCCCATAGACTGCCATGTTAAAAAAGCGGGAAATTTTCTGGAGGAAAGCAGAAGTAACATTTCTTTGAATCGCTCTAAAGGGGACATTTCTTCCTGACAATCACACAAAACAGGTCTCTAGACGTTCGGGAAGGGCTCAGCATGCTCACAGTAAAGTCGGTTCAGAGATTGGAGCAACGGTTTGGTCAGGAGTCCTTTCTGTTCGAGGGGTGGCTTTCAGACGTTTTTCTCTCTCTCAGCACTGTTTAATCTCACACAGCAGCTGCGGTTGATTGCTCTGCTCTGATTGTTGGGCTCCACCTGGCCCCTCTCACAGACACAGACAGGGAGCAGAGGGGGGGAGGGGCTGTTTTCACTGTCTTTATAATATCAATGACTATCAGGGCTACATTTTTAATGTCGGCCATTTTGTCCTTCTCTGTCGCAGACACATACACAGACATAGATAGAAAGACACACAGACTTTCAAAATAAGAGTCCCTTCAAAATAAAATATTTCAGAAAACTCTCTCCTCAACAGGCAAAACACACACGCACACACACACAAACATACACACACACACAACAAGACTTTCAAAATAAGAGTTCCTTCAAAATGAAAGACTGTAAAACTTTCTCCTTAACTGCCCCCCACAAGCCTGACTGTGATTAACTTGATTGAACTCTCTGTATAATAACAATGACTGTCAATGATACAGTTTGAATGTCGGCCATTTTATCCTTCTCTCTCACAGAGATAAACACAGACAGATAGATGGATAGAGGGAGACACACACAGACACACAGACACACACACTAGACAAAATTCTTTCAAAATAAGAGTCCCTTCAAAATAAAAGACTTTGGAAAACCCTCTAATTAACAGACAAAACACACACACACGCGCATACACACGCTGACAGCTATTTAATGTAGGGCTCGACGGGGCCAGAGTCAGGCACACTCAAAATTTCTTTAGAAATTTTTCTAGTTATTATTATTATTATTATTATTCTTATATTTCTTCCGTATGTTTTTTCGGTTCGCTTCTCCTCCCAGAGTTTTGGTCACACATACACAAAAAAGGTGTCAAATCGACCGGCTCGGCCGTGACAAGTGTGCTATGACTTTTCTAAGGGTTTTGGCAAACGGTTTTGCCAAAAATCGCCAAAAACCACGCCAAAAAAATGAATGGGTGTGTATTGGTAGAATGTCCCAGACCTAGAGTGGGTGATGTCATCGCTAGAGGGCAGAGAGAGAGAGAAATTCGTCAAAAAAAAAATTTGTAAACTGTGATTGAGGCCACAAATGTCTCTCTACAGAAATAATTTTAAAGCTAGAAATGTAGGAAAATTTGTGGTGGTCGCAGTGATAACACTGCTGAAGCTGTCGGCTTTATAGTTTTGGCGTGAGACACAAAGATGCGGCAGCAACACCAACCCACGGCCGCATCTACGCCCATGTTAACGGGAGAGGAGAAATTTCCAAAAGGAGCAGGGAGCACCTGTTCTTTCTATGACTACCAAGGCCAAGGTTTATACAATTTTCGCCTCAAATATATATGTAGATGATCAGGAGAAGCTCAAGATGCTCATAGTGAAGTCGGTTCAATGATAGGCCAAACGGTTTGGCCACCACACCGTCTTTTCGACGGGCGGTTTCAGCATTTTCTCTCTCTCTCTCGGGCATTTCCAACTGACATTGTAACAGGTGCACCTAACTGCTCTGCTGATTAGGGCCGGCAGTTGGCCCTGGTTGCTTGGCAACCTCAAGCCTGTCTGAGGGAGGAGAGGGGGGGAGGGGCTATCTTAATCAATGACTATCAAGGCTACATTTTTAATGTCGGCCATTTTATCCTTCTCTCTCGCAGACACATACACAGACATAGATAGAGAGACACACAGACTTTCAAAATAAGAGTCCCTTCAAAATAAAATATTTGAGAAAACTCTCTCCTTAACAGGCAAAACACACACGCACACACACAAACATACACACACACACACACACACACACACACACACACACACACACAACAAGACTTTCAAAATAAGAGTTCCTTCAAAATAAAAGACTGTAAAACTTTCTCCTTAACTGCCCCCCACAAGCCTGACTGTGATTAACTTGATTGAACTCTCTGTATAATAACAATGACTGTCAATAATACAGTTTGAATGTCGGCCATTTTATCCTTCTCTCTCACAGAGATAAACACAGACAGATAGATGGATAGAGGGAGACACAGACAGACAGACAGACACAAACAGACCCACAGACACACACACACCCGGGCGGTTTCAGCATTTTCTCTCTCTCTCTCTGGGCATTTCCAACTGACATTCTAACAGGTGCACCTAACTGCTCTGCTGATTAGGGCCGGCAGTTGGCCCTGGTTGCTTGGCAACCTCAAGCCTGTCTGAGGGAGGAGAGGGGGGAGGGGCTATCTTAATCAATGACTATCAAGGCTACATTTTTAATGTCGGCCATTTTATCCTTCTCTCTCGCAGACACAAACACACACACACAGACACACACGCACACACACACAAACATACACACACACACACACACACAACAAGACTTTCAAAATAAGAGTTCCTTCAAAATTAAATACTGTAAAACTTTCTCCTTAACTGCCCTCCACATGCCTGACTGTGATTAACTTGATTGAACTCTCTGTATAATAACAATAACTGTCAATAATACAGTTTGAATGTCGGCCATTTTATCCTTCTCTCTCACAGAGATAAACACAGACAGATAGATGGATAGAGGGAGACACAGACAGACAGACAGACAGACACACACAGACACACAGAAACACACACTAGACAAAATTCTTTCAAAATAAGAGTCCCTTCAAAATAAAAGACTTTGGAAAACCCTCTAATTAACAGACAAAACACACACACGCGCGCATACACACGCTGACAGCTATTTAATGTAGGGCTCGACGGGGCCAGAGTCAGGCACACTCAAAATTTCTTTAGAAATTTTTCTAGTTATTATTATTATTCTTACGCCCTTTTTTTGACGCGCTACTCCTCCCACAGTTTTTGTCGCACATACACAAAAAGGTGTCAAATCGACCGGCTCGGCCGTGCGACGCAGGCTATGACTTTTCTAAGGGTTTCACCAAACGGTTTTGCCAAAAATCGCCAAAAACCACGCCAAAAAATGAATGGGTGTGTATTGGTAGAATGTTCGCGAGCTACAGTTGGTGACATCATCGCTAGAGGGCAGAGAGAGAGAGAAATTCGTCAAAAAAAAAAATTGTAAACTGCGATTGAGGCCACAAATGTCTCTCTACAGAAATAATTTTATAGCTAGAAATGTAGGAAAATTTGTGGTGGTCGCAGTGATAACACTGCTGAAGCTGTCGGCTTTATAGTTTTGGCGTGAGACACAAAGATGCGGCAGGAACACCAACCCACGGCCGCATCTACGCCCATGTTAACGGGAGAGGAGAAATTTCCAAAAGGAGCAGGGAGCACCTGTTCTTTCTATGACTACCAAGGCCAAGGTTTATACAATTTTCCCCTCAAATATATATGTAAATGATCAGGAAGAGCTCAAGATGCTCACAGTGAAGTCGGTTCAATGATAGGCCAAACGGTTTGGCCACCACACCGTCTTTTCGACGGGCGGTTTCAGCATTTTCTCTCTCTCTCTCTGGGCATTTCCAACTGACATTGTAACAGGTGTACCTAACTGCTCTGCTGATTAGGGCCGGCAGTTGGCCCTGGTTGCTTGGCAACCTCAAGCCTGTCTGAGGGAGGAGAGGGGGGAGGGGCTATCTTAATCAATGACTATCAAGGCTACATTTTTAATGTCGGCCATTTTATCCTTCTCTCTCGCAGACACAAACACACACACACACACAAACATACACACACACACACACACACACAACAAGACTTTCAAAATAAGAGTTCCTTCAAAATAAAAGACTGTAAAACTTTCTCCTTAACTGCCCTCCACAAGCCTGACTGTGATTAACTTGATTGAACTCTCTGTATAATAACAATAACTGTCAATAATACAGTTTGAATGTCGGCCATTTTATCCTTCTCTCTCACAGAGATAAACACAGACAGATAGATGGATAGAGGGAGACACAGACAGACAGACAGACAGACACACACAGACACACAGAAACACACACTAGACAAAATTCTTTCAAAATAAGAGTCCCTTCAAAATAAAAGACTTTGTAAAACTCTCTCCTTAACGGACACAGATTTTGTACTACAGAAATAAAAATTATATCACTAGACATTCTAACAGGTGCACCTAACTGCTCTGCTGATTAGGGCAGTTGGCCCTGGTTGCTTGGCAACCTCAAGCCTGTCTGAAGGAGGAGAGGGGGGAGGGGCTATCTTAATCAATGACTATCAAGGCTACATTTTTAATGTCGGCCATTTTATCCTTCTCTCTCGCAGACACACACACACACACACACACACACACACACACACAACAAGACTTTCAAAATAAGAGTTCCTTCAAAATAAAAGACTGTAAAACTTTCTCCTTAACTGCCCCCCACAAGCCTGACTGTGATTAACTTGATTGAACTCTCTGTATAATAACAATGGCTGTCAATAATACAGTTTGAATGTCGGCCATTTTATCCTTCTCTCTCAGAGATAAACACAGACAGATAGATGGATAGAGGGAGACACAGACAGACAGACAGACAGACACACACAGACACACAGACACACACACACTAGACACAATTCTTTCAAAATAAGAGTCCCTTCAAAATAAAAGGCTTTGGAAAACCCTCTAATTAACAGACAAAACACACACACGCGCATACACACGCTGACAGCTATTTAATGTAGGGCTCGACGGGGCCAGAGTCAGGCACACTCAAAATTTCTTTAGAAATTTTTCTAGTTGGTGTGGGTGCCCAGAGGGCGACCACACTATTGTTCTTCAAATCTTTATTATTATTTTTCTTCCGTACGTTTTTTCGCCGCATAACTACTCCTACAAATTTTGTCCTACAAAAATAAAACTTATATCACTAGATTCAGCTCATTTAGGACATGATGGCTATTACTTTTCACATTTCTACTATTAATATTTTACAAATTATTCAATTTTTTCTACAAAAATTTTACCATTTGAAATGCATTGTACAAACTTCAAATCTTTCTACAAACCTTCTACAAACATTCTACTTTTTAAACTACTTCTACTACTACTACAGACTTCATTCAAATTACAAATTGTACACAAGATCTTAAACTATTAAACTCGTATTTAACTCTTTTTAAAATCTTTTACCGTTTTTAAACTATCAAGGCTCAAAGTTGAGCAGGTTTTTACTCAAATTCTGCGTTTATAATGGGTGTGTATTGGTAGAATGTCCCAGACCTAGAGTGGGTGATGTCATCGCTAGAGGGCAGAGAGAGAGAGAAATTCGTCAAAAAAAAAAATTGTAAACTGCGATTGAGGCCACAAATGTCTCTCTACAGAAATAATTTTATAGCTAGAAATGTAGGAAAATTTGTGGTGGTCGCAGTGATAACACTGCTGAAGCTGTCGGCTTTATAGTTTTGGCGTACGACACAAAGCTGCGGCAGCAACACCGATCCACGGCCCCATCTACTCCCATGTTAACGGGAGAGGAGAAATTTTCAAAAGGGAGCAAGGAGCACCTGTTCTTTGTATCACCACGAAGGCCAAAGTTTATCCAATTTTCGCCTGAAAATCTGCCCAGACATGGTCCACGAGACGAGCTTACTGTTGGTACTTTCGGATTTTGGTTTGTGGCACACCTTATGGCATTTTTTTGCCACCTCTTCGAGGGAGTTCATTTGAAGATTTTCTCTGTGTGTCTCTCTGGGCATTGCCAACTGACATTCTAACAGGTGCACCTAACTGCTCTGCTGATTAGGGCAGTTGGCCCTGGTTGCTTGGCAACCTCAAGCCTGTCTGAAGGAGGAGAGGGGGGGAGGGGCTATCTTAATCAATGACTATCAAGGCTACATTTTTAATGTCGGCCATTTTATCCTTCTCTCTCGCAGACACACACAAACACACACACACACACACACACACACACACACAGACAAGACAAAAGGCTTTCAAAATAAGAGTCCCTTCAAAATAAAAGACTTTGAAAAACTCTCTTTGACAGACAGACAGACAGACAGACCAAAGGCTTTCAAAATAAGAGTCCCTTCAAAATAAGAGTCCCTTCAAAATATAAGACTTTGTAAAACTCTCTCCTTAACGGACACAGATTTTGTACTACAGAAATAAAAATTATATCACTAGATTCAGCTCATTTAGGACATTACTACAATTATTTTAGTAATTTCTACTATTCATATTTTACATATTCAACTTTTTCTACAATTTTATCCCATTTAAATACATTGTACAAACTTCAAATCTTTCTACAAACCTTCAACAAATATTTATACTATACATTCTTATACCATTCTACTTTTTTCAGCTCATTTCACACTTTCTTATACTATTCTATTTTTTTTAGCTAATTTCACACTTTCTTATACTATTCTACTTTTTTCAGCTAATTTCACACTTTCTTATACTATTCTATTTTTTTTAGCTAATTTCAATCTTTCTTATACTATTCTACTTTTTTCAGCTAATTTCACACTTTCTTATACTATTCTATTTTTTTAGCTAATTTCACACTTCCTTATGCCATTCTACTTTTTCAGCTAATTTTACACTTTGTTATACCATTCTACTTTTTTCAGCTAATTTCACACTTTCTTATACTATTGTACTTTTTCAGCTAATTTCACACTTCCTCATGCTATTCTACTTTTTTCAGCTAATTTCACACTTTCTTATACTATTCTATTTTTTTTAGCTAATTTCACACTTTCTTATACTATTCTACTTTTTTCAGCTAATTTCACACTTTCTTATACTATTCTATTTTTTTTTAGCTAATTTCACACTTTCTTATACTATTCTACTTTTTTCAGCTAATTTCACACTTTCTTATACTATTCTACTTTTTTCAGCTAATTTCACACTTCCTTATGCTATTCTACTTTTTTCAGCTAATTTCACACTTTCCTATACTATTCTACTTTTTTCAGCTAATTTCACACTTTGTTATACCATTCTACTTTTTTCAGCTAATTTCACACTTTCTTATACCATTCTACTTTCTTCAGCTAATTTCACACTTTGTTATAATATTCTACTCTTTTCAGCTCATTTCACATTTTTAAGATATATCTTTTATGGCCTTTTCAAGCTTTATAATATAGAGACAGCTGAAGAGTGACAGAAATGTGGGGAGAGAGAGACGGGGGAATGGCATGCAGCAACGGGCAGCAACGGGCAGCAGAGGGCACCCACACCGCACTTTCCGCAGGAAATGCAGTTTTCTAGTTGAGTGTGCCTGAAAGAGCACACTATATGTTATTCCCCGCGCTTATTATTATTATTATTCTTACGCCCTTTTTTTGACGCGCTACTCGTCCCACAGTTTTTGTCACACATACACAAAAAGGTGTCAAATCGACCGGCTCGGCCGGGCGACGCGGGCTATGACTTTTCTAAGGGTTTCGGCAAACGGTTTGCCTAAAAATCGCCAAAAACCACGCCAAAAAATGAATGGGTGTGTATTGGTAGAATGTTCGCGAGCTACAGTTGGTGACATCATTGCTAGAGGGCAGAGGGAGAAAGAAATTCCTCGAAAAAAAAAATTTGTAAACTGCGCTTGAGGCCGCAAATTTCACTCTACAGAAATAATTTATACATAGAAACGTAGGAAAATTTGTGGTGGTCGCAGTGATAACACTGCTGAAGCTGTCACCTTTATAGTTTTGGCGTCACACGCAAAGATGCGGCAGCAACACCCATCCACAGCCCCATAGACTGCCATGTTAAAAAAGCGGGAAAATTTCTGGAGGAAAGCAGAAGTAACATTTCTTTGAATCGCTGTAAAGGGGACATTTCTTCCTGGTAATCACACAAAACAGGTCTCTAGACGTTCGGGAAGGGCTCAGCATGCTCACAGTAAAGTCGGTTCAGAGATTGGAGCAACGGTTTGGTCAGGAGTCCTTTCTGTTCGAGGGGTGGCTTTCAGACGTTTTTCTCTCTCTCAGCACTGTTTAATCTCACACAGCAGCTGCGGTTGATTGCTCTGCTCTGATTGGTGGGCTCCACCTGGCCCCTCTCACAGACACAGACAGGGAGCAGAGGGGGGAGGGGCTGTTTTCACTGTCTTTATAATATCAATGACTATCAGGGCTACATTTTTAATGTCGGCCATTTTATCCTTCTCTGTCGCAGACACATACACAGACATAGATAGAGAGACACACAGACTTTCAAAATAAGAGTCCCTTCA
This sequence comes from Argyrosomus regius, assembly GCA_946959425.1. Taxonomy (NCBI): domain Eukaryota; kingdom Metazoa; phylum Chordata; class Actinopteri; family Sciaenidae; genus Argyrosomus; species Argyrosomus regius. The sequence continues at coordinate 9,069 of CAMPSB010000643.1, read as the reverse complement.
AAACAAAATATTTTAGAAAACTCTCTCCTCAACAGGCAAAACACGCACGCACACACACACAAACATACACACACACACACACACACACACACACACACACAAGACTTTCAAAATAAGAGTTCCTTCAAAATAAAAGACTGTAAAACTTTCTCCTTAACTGCCCCCCACAAGCCTGACTGTGATTAACTTGATTGAACTCTCTGTATAATAACAATGACTGTCAATAATACAGTTTGAATGTCGGCCATTTTATCCTTCTCTCTCAGAGATAAACACAGACAGATAGATGGATAGAGGGAGACACAGACAGACAGACAGACAGACACAGACACACAGACACACACACTAGACAAAATTCTTTCAAAATAAGAGTCCCTTCAAAATAAAAGACTTTGGAAAACTCTCTAATTAACAGACAAAACACACACACACGCGCATACACACGCTGACAGCTATTTAATGTAGGGCTCGACGGGGCCAGAGTCAGGGCACACTCAAAATTTCTTTAGAAATTTTTCTAGTTATTATTATTATTCTTCCGTACGTTTTTCGGTCGACTACTCCTCCCAGAGTTTTGGTCGCACATACACAAAAAAGGTGTCAAATCGACCGGCTCGGCCGGGATCGGTATGCTATGACTTTTCTAAGGGTTTCACTGAACGGTTTTGCCAAAAATCGCCAAAAACCACGCCAAAAAATGAATGGGTGTGTATTGGTAGAATGTTCGCGAGCTACAGTTGGTGACATCATCGCTAGAGGGCAGAGGGAGAAAGAAATTCCTCGAAAAAAAAATTTGTAAACTGCGCTTGAGGCCGCAAATTTCACTCTACAGAAATAATTTATACATAGAAACGTAGGAAAAATTTGTGGTGGTCGCAGTGATAACACTGCTGAAGCTGTCAGCTTTATAGTTTTGGCGTCACACGCAAAGATGCGGCAGCAACACCCATCCACAGCCCCATAGACTGCCATGTCAAAAAAGCGGGAAATTTTCTGGAGGAAAGCAGAAGTAACATTTCTTTGAATCGCTGTAAAGGGGACATTTCTTCCTGGTAATCACACAAAACAGGTCTCTAGACGTTCGGGAAGGGCTCAGCATGCTCACAGTAAAGTCGGTTCAGAGATTGGAGCAACGGTTTGGTCAGGAGTCCTTTCTGTTCGAGGGGTGGCTTTCAGACGTTTTTCTCTCTCTCAGCACTGTTTAATCTCATACAGCAGCTGCGGTTGATTGCTCTGTTCTGATTGGTGGGCTCCACCTGGCCCCTCTCACAGACACAGACAGGGAGCAGAGGGGGGAGGGGCTGTTTTCACTGTCTTTATAATATCAATGACTATCAGGGCTACATTTTTAATGTCGGCCATTTTATCCTTCTCTGTCGCAGACACATACACAGACATAGATAGAGAGACACACAGACTTTCAAAATAAGAGTCCCTTCAAAACAAAATATTTTAGAAAACTCTCTCCTCAACAGGCAAAACACGCACGCACACACACACAAACATACACACACACACACACACACACACACAACAAGACTTTCAAAATAAGAGTTCCTTCAAAATAAAAGACTGTAAAACTTTCTCCTTAACTGCCCCCCCACAAGCCTGACTGTGATTAACTTGATTGAACTCTCTGTATAATAACAATGACTGTCGATAATACAGTTTGAATGTCGGCCATTTTATCCTTCTCTCTCAGAGATAAACACAGACAGATAGATGGATAGAGGGAGACACAGACAGACAGACAGACAGACACAGACACACAGACACACACACTAGACAAAATTCTTTCAAAATAAGAGTCCCTTCAAAATAAAAGACTTTGGAAAACTCTCTAATTAACAGACAAAACACACACACACGCGCATACACACGCTGACAGCTATTTAATGTAGGGCTCGACGGGGCCAGAGTCAGGCACACTCAAAATTTCTTTAGAAATTTTTCTAGTTATAATTATTATTATTCTTCCGTACGTTTTTCGGTCGACTACTCCTCCCAGAGTTTTGGTCGCACATACACAAAAAAGGTGTCAAATCGACCGGCTCGGCCGGGATCGGGTATGCTATGACTTTTCTAAGGGTTTCACTGAACGGTTTTGCCAAAAAATCGCCAAAAACCACGCCAAAAAAATGAATGGGTGTGTATTGGTAGAATGTCCCAGACCTAGAGTGGGTGATGTCATCGCTAGAGGGCAGAGAGAGAGAGAAATTCGTCAAAAAAAAAATTTGTAAACTGCGATTGAGGCCACAAATGTCTCTCTACAGAAATAATTTTATAGCTAGAAATGTAGGAAAATTTGTGGTGGTCGCAGTGATAACACTGCTGAAGCTGTCGGCTTTATAGTTTTGGCGTGAGACACAAAGATGCGGCAGCAACACCAACCCACGGCCGCATCTACGCCCATGTTAACGGGAGAGGAGAAATTTCCAAAAGGAGCAGGGAGCACCTGTTCTTTCTATGACTACCAAGGCCAAGGTTTATACAATTTTCGCCTCAAATATATATGTAGATGATCAGGAGGAGCTCAAGATGCTCATAGTGAAGTCGGTTCAATGATAGGCCAAACGGTTTGGCCACCACACCGTCTTTTTCGACGGGCGGTTTCAGCATTTTCTCTCTCTCTCTCTGGGCATTTCGAACTGACATTGTAACAGGTGCACCTAACTGCTCTGCTGATTAGGGCCGGCAGTTGGCCCTGGTTGCTTGGCAACCTCAAGCCTGTCTGAGGGAGGAGAGGGGGGAGGGGCTATCTTAATCAATGACTATCAAGGCTACATTTTTAATGTCGGCCATTTTATCCTTCTCTCTCGCAGACACATACACAGACATAGATAGAGAGACACACAGACTTTCAAAATAAGAGTCCCTTCAAAATAAAATATTTTAGAAAACTCTCTCCTTAACAGGCAAAACACACACGCACACACACACAAACATACACACACACACACACACACAACAAGACTTTCAAAATAAGAGTTCCTTCAAAATAAAAGACTGTAAAACTTTCTCCTTAACTGCCCCCCACAAGCCTGACTGTGATTAACTTGATTGAACTCTCTGTATAATAACAATGACTGTCAATAATACAGTTTGAATGTCGGCCATTTTATCCTTCTCTCTCAGAGATAAACACAGACAGATAGATGGATAGAGGGAGACACAGACAGACAGACAGACACAAACAGACACACAGACACACACACACCGGGCGGTTTCAGCATTTTCTCTCTCTCTCTCTGGGCATTTCCAACTGACATTGTAACAGGTGCACCTAACTGCTCTGCTGATTAGGGCCGGCAGTTGGCCCTGGTTGCTTGGCAACCTCAAGCCTGTCTGAGGGAGGAGAGGGGGGGAGGGGCTATCTTAATCAATGACTATCAAGGCTACATTTTTAATGTCGGCCATTTTATCCTTCTCTCTCGCAGACACATACACAGACATAGATAGAGAGACACACAGACTTTCAAAATAAGAGTCCCTTCAAAATAAAATATTTTAGAAAACTCTCTCCTTAACAGGCAAAACACACACGCACACACACACAAACATACACACACACACACACACACAACAAGACTTTCAAAATAAGAGTTCCTTCAAAATAAAAGACTGTAAAACTTTCTCCTTAACTGCCCCCCACAAGCCTGACTGTGATTAACTTGATTGAACTCTCTGTATAATAACAATGACTGTCAATAATACAGTTTGAATGTCGGCCATTTTATCCTTCTCTCTCAGAGATAAACACAGACAGATAGATGGATAGAGGGAGACACAGACAGACAGACAGACACAAACAGACACACAGACACACACACACCGGGCGGTTTCAGCATTTTCTCTCTCTCTCTCTGGGCATTTCCAACTGACATTGTAACAGGTGCACCTAACTGCTCTGCTGATTAGGGCCGGCAGTTGGCCCTGGTTGCTTGGCAACCTCAAGCCTGTCTGAGGGAGGAGAGGGGGGAGGGGCTATCTTAATCAATGACTATCAAGGCTACATTTTTAATGTCGGCCATTTTATCCTTCTCTCTCGCAGACACATACACAGACATAGATAGAGAGACACACAGACTTTCAAAATAAGAGTCCCTTCAAAATAAAATATTTTAGAAAACTCTCTCCTTAACAGGCAAAACACACACGCACACACACACAAACATACACACACACACACACACACACACAACAAGACTTTCAAAATAAGAGTTCCTTCAAAATAAAAGACTGTAAAACTTTCTCCTTAACTGCCCCCCACAAGCCTGACTGTGATGAACTTGATTGAACTCTCTGTATAATAACAATGACTGTCAATAATACAGTTTGAATGTCGGCCATTTTATCCTTCTCTCTCAGAGATAAACACAGACAGATAGATGGATAGAGGGAGACACAGACAGACAGACAGACACAAACAGACACACAGACACACACACACACCGGGCGGTTTCAGCATTTTCTCTCTCTCTCTCTGGGCATTTCCAACTGACATTGTAACAGGTGCACCTAACTGCTCTGCTGATTAGGGCCGGCAGTTGGCCCTGGTTGCTTGGCAACCTCAAGCCTGTCTGAGGGAGGAGAGGGGGGAGGGGCTATCTTAATCAATGACTATCAAGGCTACATTTTTAATGTCGGCCATTTTATCCTTCTCTCTCGCAGACACATACACAGACATAGATAGAGAGACACACAGACTTTCAAAATAAGAGTCCCTTCAAAATAAAATATTTTAGAAAACTCTCTCCTTAACAGGCAAAACACACACGCACACACACACAAAACATACACACACACACACACACACACACAACAAGACTTTCAAAATAAGAGTTCCTTCAAAATAAAAGACTGTAAAACTTTCTCCTTAACTGCCCCCCACAAGCCTGACTGTGATGAACTTGATTGAACTCTCTGTATAATAACAATGACTGTCAATAATACAGTTTGAATGTCGGCCATTTTATCCTTCTCTCTCAGAGATAAACACAGACAGATAGATGGATAGAGGGAGACACAGACAGACAGACAGACAGACAGACAGACACACACAGACACACACTAGACAAAATTCTTTCAAAATAAGAGTCCCTTCAAAATAAAAGACTTTGGAAAACCCTCTAATTAACAGACAAAACACACACACGCGCGCATACACACGCTGACAGCTATTTAATGTAGGGCTCGACGGGGCCAGAGTCAGGCACACTCAAAATTTCTTTAGAAATTTTTCTAGTTGAGTGTGCCTGAAAGAGCACACTATATACTATTCCCCATACTTAATTTTATTATTATTCTTATATTTCTTCCGTATGTTTTTTTCGGGTTCGCTTCTCCTCCCAGAGTTTTGGTCGCACATAAACAAAAGTGGTATCAAAACGTGCGGCTCGATCGGGAATGGTGTGCTATGACTTTTCTAAGGGTTTCGGCAAACGGTTTTGCCAAAAATCGCCAAAAACCACACCAAAAAATGAATGGGTGTGTATTGGTAGAATGTTTGCGAGCTACAGTTGGTGACATCATCGCTAGAGGGCAGAGGGAGAGAGAAATTCGTCGAAAAATAAATTTGTAAAGTGCGATTGAGGACACAAATGTCATTCCACAGAATTAATTTTTTCACTAGAAACGTAGGAAAATTTGTGGTAGTCGCAGTGATAACACTGCTGAAGCTGTCAGCTTTATAGTTTTGGCGTCACGCGCAAAGATGCGGCAGCAACACCCATCCACAGCCCCATAGACTGCCATGTTAAAAAAGCAGGAAAATTTCTGGAGGAGAGCAGAAGTAACCTTTCTTTGAATCGCTCGTAGAGGGCACAATTCTTCATGTTATCACACAAAACAGTAATGTAGGCGTTCAGGAAGGGCTGACGATGCTCAAAATGAAGTCGGTTCAATGATAGGCCAAATGGTTTGGTCAGGAGTCCTTTCTGTTCGAGGGGTGACTTTCAGCATTTTCTCTCTCTCTCTCTGGGCATTTCCAACTGACATTCTAACAGGTGCACCTAACTGCTCTGCTGATTAGGGCCCGGCAGTTGGCCCTGGTTGCTTGGCAACCTCCTGCCTGAGGGAGCAGAGGGGGGAGGGGCTGTTTTCACTCACACAGCTTGTTGTATTAATACTGAATTTGCTGAGCAGTGTCAATAATAATGTATGGGGGCGACGGGGCCAGAGTCAGGCACACTCAAAATTTCTTTAGAAATTTTTCTAGTTATTATTATTATTCTTACGCCCTTTTTTTGACGCGCTACTCGTCCCACAGTTTTTGTCACACATACACAAAAAGGTGTCAAATCGACCGGCTCGGCCGGGCGACGCGGGCTATGACTTTTCTAAGGGTTTCGGCAAACGGTTTGCCTAAAAATCGCCAAAAACCACGCCAAAAAATGAATGGGTGTGTATTGGTAGAATGTTCGCGAGCTACAGTTGGTGACATCATCGCTAGAGGGCAGAGGGAGAGAGAAATTCGTTGAAAAAAAAATTTGTAAACTGCGCTCGAGGCCGCAAATGTCACTCTACAGAAATAATTTATACATAGAAACGTAGGAAAATTTGTGGTGGTCGCAGTGATAACACTGCTGAAGCTGTCGGCTGTATAGTTTTGGTGTCACACGCAAAGATGCGGCAGCAACACCCATCCACAGCCCCATAGACTGCCATGTTAAAAAAGCGGGAAAATTTCTGGAGGAAAGCAGAAGTAACATTTCTTTGAATCGCTGTAAAGGGGACATTTCTTCATGGTAATCACACAAAACAGGTATCTAGACGTTCAGGAAGGGCTCACGATGCTCACAGTAAAGTTGGTTCAGTGATTGGAGCAACGGTTTGGTCAGGAGTCCTTTCTGTTCGAGGGGTGACTTTCAGCATTTTCTCTCTCTCTCTCTGGGCATTTCCAACTGACATTCTAACAGGTGCACCTAACTGCTCTGCTGATTAGGGCCCGGCAGTTGGCCCTGGTTGCTTGGCAACCTCCTAACTGAGGGAGCAGAGGGGGGAGGGGCTGTTTTCACTCACACAGCTTGTTGTATTAATACTGAATTTGCTGAGCAGTGTCAATAATAATGTATGGGGGCGACGGGGCCAGAGTCAGGCACACTCAAAATTTCTTTAGGAATTTTTCTAGTTATTATTATTATTGAGTGTGCCTGAAAGAGCACACTATATGTTATTCCCCGCGCTTATTATTATTGAGTGTGCCTGAAAGAGCACACTATATACTATCCACCATACTTATTATTCTTATTATTATTATTGAGTGTGCCTGAAAGAGCACACTATATACTATTCCCCATACTTATTATTCTTATTATTATTATTCTTCCGTACGTTTTTCGAGTCGACTACTCCTCCCAGAGTTTTGGTCGCACATACACAAAAATGGTGTCAAATCGACCGGCTCGGCCGGGATCGGTATGCTATGACTTTTCTAAGGGGTTTCACTGAACGGTTTTGCCAAAAATCGCCAAAAACCACGCCAAAAAAATGAATGGGTGTGTATTGGTAGAATGTCCCAGACCTAGAGTGGGTGATGTCATCGCTAGAGGGCAGAGAGAGAGAGAAATTCGTCAAAAAAAAAATTGTAAACTGCGATTGAGGCCACAAATGTCTCTCTACAGAAATAATTTTATAGCTAGAAATGTAGGAAAATTTGTGGTGGTCGCAGTGATAACACTGCTGAAGCTGTCGGCTTTATAGTTTTGGCGTGAGACACAAAGATGCGGCAGCAACACCAACCCACGGCCGCATCTACGCCCATGTTAACGGGAGAGGAGAAATTTCCAAAAGGAGCAGGGAGCACCTGTTCTTTGTATCACCACGAAGGCCAAAGTTTATCCAATTTTCGCCTGAAAATCTGCCCAGACATGGTCCACGAGACGAGCTTACTGATGGTACTTTCGGATTTTGGTTTGTGGCACACCTTATGGCATTTTTTGCCACCTCTTTGAGGGAGTTCATTTGAAGATTTTCTCTGTGTGTCTCTCTGGGCATTGCCAACTGACATTCTTACAGGTGCACCTAACTGCTCTGCTGATTAGGGCCGGCAGTTGGCCCTGGTTGCTTGGCAACCTCAAGCCTGTCTGAAGGAGGAGAGGGGGGAGGGGCTATCTTAATCAATGACTATCAAGGCTAGATTTTTAATGTCGGCCATTTTATCCTTCTCTCTCGCAGACACACACACACACACACACACACACACACACACACACACACAACAAGACTTTCAAAATAAGAGTTCCTTCAAAATAAAAGACTGTAAAACTTTCTCCTTAACTGCCCCCCACAAGCCTGACTGTGATTAACTTGATTGAACTCTCTGTATAATAACAATGACTGTCAATAATACAGTTTGAATGTCGGCCATTTTATCCTTCTCTCTCACAGAGATAAACACAGACAGATAGATGGATAGAGGGAGACACAGACAGACAGACAGACACACACAGACACACAGACACACACACACTAGACAAAATTCTTTCAAAATAAGAGTCCCTTCAAAATAAAAGACTTTGGAAAACCCTCTTATTAACAGACAAAACACACACACGCGCATACACACGCTGACAGCTATTTAATGTAGGGCTCGACGGGGCCAGAGTCAGGCACACTCAAAATTTCTTTAGAAATTTTTCTAGTTCTAGTTATTATTCGTCTTCCGTTTCTTCCGTGTTTTTTTCGGTTCGCTTCTCCTCCCAGAGTTTTGGTCGCACATACACAAAAGTGGTATCAAAACGTGCGGCTCGATCGGGAATGGTGTGCTACGACTTTTCTAAGGGTTTCGGCAAACGGTTTTGCCAGAAATCGCCAAAAACCACGCAAAAAAATGAATGGGTGTGTATTGGTAGAATGTTCGCGAGCTACAGTTGGTGACATCATCACTAGAGGGCAGAGGGAGAGAGAAATTCGTCGAAAAATAAATTTGTAAATTGCGCTCAAAGCCGCACAGAAATAATTTATACATAGAAACGTAGGAAAATTTGTGGTAGTCGCAGTGATAACACTGCTGAAGCTGTCGGCTTTATAGTTTTGGCGTGAGACACAAAGATGCGGCAGCAACACCAA
>CAMPSB010000642.1:0-56463 GCA_946959425.1 Argyrosomus regius | reverse complement strand
GTCACCACAGTGTACAGTCATTCCTATGTGTATTGCACTTATACCGTATATTTGTTGTATCTTATTTCCTTGCCATAGAAGTAATAAAAAAATAACTAAAAAGAAGATTTGGTTGTGATGTCTGCGTCTCTGTAACAACACACGATAGGTGTTAGACCAATATTTGAGTTTTGAAGTGTTCCTGAGCCCATGTACTAATATCCGTTATACAATCATGTCAGTTTTTAGTGCAGCGCTGTCCGAGGGGTCGACGATCACGGCCATTCAGTGTTGGTTTGGGGCCTTGCCTCTTACGCATCACACAGCGTACATCACAGCTTTGCATCAATACATGTTTATGATTCAGCATAATATATGTCAACATATATGTCAAATATTAAGATGAAGATTTGTGTTATGCTGCACAAAAGGCAGATTGTTGCACTTTAAGTTTCTTCCACTAAGAAGTTACAAGACAATCAACACAGTGGTGTTAGCTCAATAACATTGTGTCAGTCATGTGATCAAGCAAACAGGAAACCCACATAAAAGACAATAACAGCCCCTCGTGCAGGCGGACTGAAGCTGCAGATTACTGGCCTGTTGAACGTGTTATTACATAGTTTCACTTTGTACTCAACACCACTCCTTCACTATTGGTACCACTGCATAACACAAGTCCAATCATTTTGTCAACAAAGTTCAGAAGTTAAAACTTAAAAGCATTCATCCACCAATTTGTCCATCAGAGTACCAAATACTCAGGACTGCAAGGAAACACAATAATAATGATGATAATGATGTAAAAAGATACTCCAGGGTGTATCAGGACATGACTGCTGGGTGTGTTTACTGATGCAACAAAGCATCAGTATTCGGTAGTCAGCAGCAACAAGTTCAAATGCGAAGGCTTCATAGACAATAGACTTTCTTAGACTGAGCAACGCACATCAAAGAGGACAGAAGCCTTGATACAAGTACTGAGGTGAATGAGCAAGAGAACAAACACCTCAAGGAAGCCTTAAAAGCTTGTGGCCAACACAAACTGTGCTACAAGAAGAGAAACTCTGGACGATCCTGGGAACAAGACTCAACAATCAACTACCTTTCTCCAGCATGACTGACCCCATCTTTCATTGACCAGTATGTAGGATTTAGTGATGTCTAGTGGTGTAGGTGAGTATTGCAAGGAGAAAGTACAATGCTGTGAAAAACAGGAAAGGCTGTATCCAGAACCAGTGTTTAATATGTCTGTTCTGGGCCAGTGTTGAAACATGGCAGTTCAACAATGATTAATACATAGTTGTGCCAATTATATTACATTTTGTATACATTGTCTATAGATATGTATGAACTCTTCTATATGATAAGAAACGTATGCTGCTCTACACAAACATGCTTTTATCTCATACGTTTTATGGATGGTTTTCTACTTCTGCTTTATGCATCAATAGAGTCATGTCTGTACTAATACAGATTAATTATACTGTACAGTAAACAAAAGCACTACTGTAGAGATGTAGTCTCTAGTTGGAGTGTTATCTGAAGAAATCGTGTTTAATCTTTTACACCTAGACCCTCACTGAGCGTCACACCAATAGAAAACAACCACAGAAGAAAATGTTCCATTCAGCCAGCCAATCACACTTTACATTTCCTTTAATGGAAAGTCTACGCAGGTCATGACATCCGGTAGTGAGACGTGTTTCTTTGTCTTTAACTCTCGGACATCTTCACACATGGACGGGCTTCACATTTTTCTGATCGCTCTCCTAGGTAATTCATTTAATTAAAAATTTTCGATTATTTAATTACAATTCTTGGGTTCAATTTTGAAAACAATTCTCACATATTTTCTCATTGTTGTTGTTGTTGAGTAGAATCTGCATCTGCTTTAATGTGAAAACACTGAGCACATTTCAAACAGCTTTTATGACTGTGTTTGTATTCCAGGAGTTGTTTCTTACAGTCATGGTCAGATTTCTGGATCAGAGTTGGAGGTGACAGCCAGACCAGGAGACAACATCACTCTCTACTGTGACTGCAAATTATCAAGTGGAGTATACATCGTGTGGTACAGGAACTGCTTTTGTGACAACCAACCTTCTCTCGTCCTAAGATACTATTATCGACAAATGTCTACAGCAGAATCCACTCTAAATCCCATTCCTCGTTTCTACTTTGTGAGAAATTATTCCTCTGACTCCTATGACCTGATGATCACAAACATCACTGATTCGGATGAGGGCCTCTACTACTGTGGAATTGAACAGTACAAGGTGGACGATAAGGATAAAATTGCTGACAGACTTGAGTACAGATACGGCAACGTCACAACAAGGATCAAAATAAGTGAGTATTGTGGTCAGAATTATCTTTGGGCCTCAAATATCTATGAGTGAATGTAGTGCTGTGTGTGACAGATCTGGAACCTCATTCATCTTAAGTCATAAATGTATTTCATGAAGAGAGAACAAGTACAAATAGAGTTAAATGAACACTGTGTAACTTTGCATGCTAGATAAGGAAATTCCCTCACACTAAAGTTTCACTGTTTGTTAGCCGGGTTGCCCGGACTGTGAACTGAGAGCACCGGAAAAGTGTTAGTGTTTGTACCACAAATACCAATTTCTACACGATGTTGCTTTAAAGGTTGCACACTGCACTAATTGATGAAATTAAGTGCAAATCTAATAAACCACAGACATTGCATGAATGAGAGTGGATATTTCCTTAAATGTAATTCTGTAGTGGTATCAAAGTTGGGAAAAGTCCATCAACAAAACTTTGTTCTTGTTCTAGAATCCAGTGAGACTCATGACCGTGATGACGATCACCATGAAGACTGTGATATGTGCTGGATGCTGCTGTTCTCTCTGTGTCCAACGTTTGCTGTTCTCTCCTCTCTCCTCTCCTCTCTTGTGGTGTATCGCCTCTGTAATAAAAAAGGTAACTATCACATATCTCACTTCTTAAGCTTCATGTGTTAATGTCAGAAATATCCTTTATAACAAATCCATGACATGTAATTAAATCACAACATGGATTTCTGGAAGCATCATCTTCTAATTTTTTATTTGATCATGATGCTGTTTTTATCTCTGCAGCTAAAGAAACTCAAGTTGATCAGCGACAGCCTGAAACCAGAGGACTGAATCAGGTGAGTGTAACAGTAGAATATCATGAATCATGTCATTAAATCACTTCATGATCATGATTGTAAACAACAAATGTCAAATCTTAGGATGAAGATGTGTGTTATGCTGCGCTGGAGATCCGTCCGACATCAAAGAGACCAAAGAAGAAGAAAACCCAGAGTTCTGACTTCAGCACCTATTCTGCCATCAATACTTCGAGGGCGTCGAGGGCCTGAAACAAAAGAAAATGAATCGTATGATGATGACTGGTAATGAATCATTTGTAGGAATGCATAGAGATCATTCTGTCACTTATCCTCCATCATTGTTATTGATATGTATGAAAATGTACATGCGTCAAATACAGGGTGTCTTTGTTTGGTTGTTTTTTCAAGCTGAAAAGCATGTTGTTACTTCTCCTACATACAGTTGTTAATTCCACTTCCACTGCTTTTTACTGTTTCACACTGTCCTATCATCACTGTTAGTGTCAGTCACCACAGTGTACAGTCATTCTTATGTGTGTTGTACTTAAACTGTATATCTCTTGTATCTTATTTCCTTGCCATAGAAGTAATAAAAAAATAACTAAAAAGAAGATTTGGTTGTGATGTCTGCGTCTCTGTAACAACACACGATAGGTGTTAGACCAATATTTGAGTTTTGAAGTGTTCCTGAGCCCATGTAGTAATATCCGTTGTACAATCACGTCAGTTTTTAGTGCAGCGCTGCCTGAGGGGTCGACGATCATGGCCATGGGGCCTTGCCTCTTAGGCATCAATACATGTTTATGATGCAGCATAATATAAGTCAACATATATGTCAAATATTAGGATGAAGATTTGTGTTTTGCTGCACAAAAGCCAGATTGTTGCACTTTAAGTTTCTTCCACTAAGAAGTTACAAGACAATCAACACATTGGTGTTAACTCGATAACATTGTGTCAGTCATGTGATCAAGCAAACAGGAAACCCACATAAAAGACACAAACAGCCCCTCATACAGGCGTACTGAAGCTGCAGATTACTGGCCTGTTGAACGTGTTATTACATAGTTTCACTTTGTACTAAACACCGCTCCTTCACTATTGGTACCACTGCATAACACAAGTCCAATCATTTTGTCAACAAAGTTCAGAAGTTAAAACTTGAAAGCATTCATCCACCAATTTGTCCATTAGAGTACCAAATACTCAGGACTGCAAGGAAACAGAATCATGATGATGATAATGATGTAAAAAGATACTCCAGGGTGTATCAGGACATGACTGCTGGGTGTGTTTACTGATGCAACAAAGCACACTCTGTGAGCACCACCTACCTATGTTTCTACAGACTGTTTCTACATTGGTTCAGAATCTCCGTGACACTAAGGTCAAGTAAGTAGAAAGGCCTTTACAAACATGAGCTCGGTAGTCAGCAGCAACAAGTTCAAATGCGAAGGCTTCATAGACAATAGACTTTCTTAGACTGAGCAACGCACATCAAAGAGGACAGAAGCCTTGATACAAGTACTGAGGTGAATGAGCAAGAGAACAAACACCTCAAGGAAGCCTTAAAAGCTTGTGGCCAACACAAACTGTGCTACAAGAAGAGAAACTCTGGAGGAATCTCATTCCGAAACAAACACCACCTTGGTTGTTGCGTGGCTAACTCAGACACTTTGTTTCCCATTTACAATCAACTATCTTTCTCCAGCATGACTGACCCCATCTTTCATTGACCAGTATGTAGGATTTTGTGATGTCTAGTGGTGTAGGTGGGTATTGCAAGGAGAAAGTACGATGGCTGTGAAAAACAGGAAAGGCTGTATCCAGAACCAGTGTTTAATATGTCTGTTCTGGGCCAGTGTTGAAACATGGCAGTTCAACAATGATTAATACATAGTTGTGCATATTATATTACATTTTGTATACACTCTCTATAGATATGTATGAACTCTTCTATATGATAAGAAACGTATGCTGCTCTACACAAACATGCTTTTATCTCATACGTTTTATGGATGGTTTTCTACTTCTGGTTTCTGCATCAAAAGAGTCATGTCTGTACTAATACAGATTAATTTAACTGTACAGTTAATAAAAGCACTACTGTAGAGATGTAGTCTCTAGTTGGAGTGTTATCTGAAGAAATCGTGTTTAATCTTTTACACCTAGACCCTCACTGAGCGTCACACCAATAGAAAACAACCACAGAAGAAAATGTTCCATTCAGCCAGCCAATCACACTTTACATTTCCTTTAATGGAAAAGTCTACGCAGGTCATGACATCCGGTAGTGAGACGTGTTTCTTTGTCATTTAACTCTCGGCGATCTTCACACATGGACGGGCTGCACATTTTTCTGATTGCTCTCCTAGGTAATTCATTTAATTAAAATTTTTCGATTATTTAGTTACAATTCTTGGGTTCAATTTTGAAAACAATTCTCACATATTTTCTCATCGTTGTTGTTGTTGAGTAGAATCTGCATCTGCTTTAATGTGAAAACACTGAGCTCATTTCAAACAGCTTTTATGATTGTGTTTGTATTCCAGGAGTTGTTTCTTACAGTCATGGTCAGATTTCTGGATCAGAGTTGGAGGTGACAGCCAGACCAGGAGACAACATCACTCTCTACTGTGACTGCAAAACATCAAGTGGAGTATTCATCGTGTGGTTCAGGAACTGCTCTCATGAGAACCAACCTTCTCTTGTCCTAAGATACCTACATTATGAACAGTTAAAAAACAATGCAATTGCAGACCCTCTAAATCCCATTCCTCGTTTCCACTTTGTCGTTAACGATTCCTCTAAGTCCTATGACCTGATGATCACAAACATCACTGATTCGGATGAGGGCCTCTACTACTGTGGAACTGAACAGAGCAAGGTGGACGATAAGGAGAAAATTACTCGCAGAGTTGAGTACAGATATGGCAACATCATGACAAGGATCAAAATAAGTGAGTATTTTGGTCAGAATTATCTTTGGGCCTCAAATATCTATGTGTGAATGTAGTGCTGTCTGTGCCAGATCTGGAAACTCATTCATCTTAAGTCATAAATGTATTTCATGAAGAGAGAACAAGTACAAATACAGTTAAATGAACACTGTGTAACTTTGCATGCTAGATAAGGAAATTCCCTCACACTAATGTTTCACTGTTTGTTAGCCGGGTTGCCCGGACTGTGAACTGAGAGCACCGGAGACGTGTTAGTGTTTGTACCACAAATACCAATTTCTACACAATGTTGCTTTAAAGGTTGCACAGTGCACTAATTGCTGGAATTAAGTGCAAATCTAATAAACCACAGACATTGCATCAATGAGAATGGATATTTCCTTTGATGTAATTCTGTAGTGGTATCAAAAATGAGAGGTCTATCAACACAACTTTGTTTTTGATCCAGACTCTAGTGAGACTCATCACCGTGATCACGATCACCATGAAGACTGTGATATGTGCTGGATGCTGCTGTTCTCTCTGTGTCCAACGTTTGCTGTTCTCTCCTCTCTCCTCTCCTCTCTTGTGGTTTATCGCCTCTGTAATAAAAAAGGTAACTATCACATATCTCACTTCTTAAGCTTCATGTGTTAATGTCAGAAATATCCTTTATAACAAATCCATGACATGTATTTAAATCACAACATGGATTTCTGGAAGCGTCATCTTCTAATTTTTGATTTGATCATGATGCTGTTTTTATCTCTGCAGCTAAAGAAACTCAAGTTGATCAGCGACAGCCTGAAACCAGAGGACTGAATCAGGTGAGTGTAACAGTAGAATATCATGAATCATGTCATTAAATCACTTCATGATCATGATTGTAAACAACAAATGTCAAATCTTAGGATGAAGATGTGTGTTATGCTGCGCTGGAGATCCGTCAGACATCAAAGAGACCAAAGAAGAAGAAAACCCAGAGTTCTGACTTCAGCACCTATTCTGCCATCAATACTTCGAGGGCGTCGAGGGCCTGAAACAAAAGAAAATGAATCGTATGATGATGACTGGTAATGAATCATTTGTAGGAATACATAGAGACCATTCTGTCACTTATCCTCCATCATTGTTATTGATATGTATGAAAATGTATATGCATCAAATACAGGGTGTCTTTGGTTGGTTGGTTTTTCAAGCTGAAAAGCATGTTGTTACTTCTCCTACATACAGTTGTTAATTCCACTTCCACTGCTTTTTACTGTTTCACACTGTCCTATCATCACTGTTAGTGTCAGTCACCACAGTGTACAGTCATTCTTATGTGTATTGTACTTAAACTGTATATCTCTTGTATCTTATTTCCTTGCCATAGAAGTAATAAAAAAATAACTAAAAAGAAGATTTGGTTGTGATGTCTGCGTCTCTGTAACAACACATGATAGGTGTTAGACCAATATTTGAGTTTTGAAGTGTTCCTGAGCCCATGTAGTAATATCCGTTATACAATCATGTCAGTTTTTAGTGCAGCGCTGCCTGAGGGGTCGACGATCACAGCCATTCAGTGTTGGTTTGGGGCCTTGCCTCTTACGCATCAATGGTTCAGCATGATTCAGCATAATATATGTCAACATATATGTCAAATATTAGGATGAAGATTTGTGTTTTGCTGCACAAAAGCCAGATTGTTGCACTTTAAGTTTCTTCCACTAAGAAGTTACAAGACAATCAACACATTGGTGTTAACTCCATAACATTGTGTCAGTCATGTGATCAAGCAAACAGGAAACCCACATAAAAGACACAAACAGCCCCTCATACAGGCGGACTGAAGCTGCAGATTACTGGCCTGTTGAACGTGTCATTACATAGTTTCACTTTGTACTAAACACCACTCCTTCACTATTGGTACCACTGCATAACACAAGTCCAATCATTTTGTCAACAAAGTTCAGAAGTTAAAACTTAAAAGCATTCATCCACCAATTTGTCCATTAGAGTACCAAATACTCAGGACTGCAAGAAAACACAATAATAATGATGATAAAGATGTAAAAAGATACTCCAGGGTGTATCAGGACATGACTGCTGGGTGTGTTTACTGATGCAACAAAGCACACTCTGTGAGCACCACCTACCTATGTTTCTACAGACTGTTTCTACATTGGTTCAGAATCTCCGTGACACTAAGGTCAAGTAAGTATAAAGGCCTTTACAAACATGAGCTCGGTACTCAGCAGCAACAAGTTCAAATGCGAAGGCTTCATAGACAATAGACTTTCTTAGACTGAGCAACGCACATCAAAGAGGACAGAAGCCTTGATACAAGTACTGAGGTGAATGAGCAAGAGAACAAACACCTCAAGGAAGCCTTAAAAACTTGTGGCCAACACAAACTGTGCCACAAGAAGAGAAACTCTGGAGGATCCTGGGAACAAGACTCAACAATCAACTACCTTTCTCCGGTATGACTGACCCCATCTTTCATTGACCAGTATGTAGGATTTAGTGATGTCTAGTGGTGTAGGTGAGTATTGCAAGGAGAAAGTACGATGGCTGTGAAAAACAGGAAAGGCTGTATCCAGAACCAGTGTTTAATATGTCTGTTCTGGGCCAGTGTTGAAACATGGCAGTTCAACAATGATTAATACATAGTTGTGCATATTATATTACATTTAGTATACACTCTCTATAGATATGTATGAACTCTTCTATATGATAAGAAACGTATGCTGCTCTACACAAACATGCTTTTATCTCATACCTATTTTTGGATGGTTTTCTACTTCTGCTTTATGCATCAATAGAGTCACGTCTGTACTAATACAGATTAATTATACTGTACAGTGAATAAAAGCACTACTGTAGAGATGTAGTCTCTAGTTGGAGTGTTATCTGAAGAAATCGTGTTTACTCTTTTACACCTAGACCCTCACTGAGCGTCACACCAATAGAAAACAACCACAGAAGAAAATGTTCCATTCAGCCAGCCAATCACACTTTACATTTCCTTTAATGGAAAGTCTACGCAGGTCATGACATCCGGTAGTGAGACGTGTTTCTTTGTCATTTAACTCTCGGCCATCTTCACACATGGACGGGCTGCACATTTTTCTGATTGCTCTCCTAGGTAATTCATTCAATTAAAAATTTTCGATTATTTAATTACAATTCTTGGGTTCAATTTTGAAAACAATTCTTACATATTTTCTCATTGTTGTTGTGTTGAGTAGAATCTGCATCTGCTTTAATGTGAAAACACTGAGCACATTTCAAACAGCTTTTATGATTGTGTTTGTATTCCAGGAGTTGTTTCTTACAGTCATGGTCAGATTTCTGGATCAGAGTTGGAGGTGACAGCCAGACCAGGAGACAACATCACTCTCTACTGTGACTGCAAATTATCAAGTGGAGGAACCATCGTGTGGTACAGGAACTGCTCTCATGAGAACCAACCTCCTCTTAACCTATACTATTATCCACGTGAATCTAAAGCAGAATCCTCTCTAAATCCCATTCCTCGTTTCTACTTTGTGAGAAATGATTCCTCTGACTCCTGTGACCTGATGATCACAAACATCACTGATTCGGATGAGGGCCTCTACTACTGTGGAACTGAACAGATCAAGGTGGACGATAAGGATAAAATTACTCGCAGAGCTGAGTACAGACATGGCAACATCACAACAAGGATCAAAATAAGTGAGTATTGTGGTCAGAATTATCTTTGGGCCTCAAATATCTATGTGTGAATGTGGTCAAATCTGTGACCTCATTCATCTTAAGTCATAAATGTATTTCATGAAGAGAGAACAGGCACAAATACAGTTAAAGCAACATTGTGCAACTTTGCATTAGAATTTTTTTCTCACACTAATGTTAGTTCAGTTTGTTAGCCGGGTCACCCGGACTGTGAGCTGAGAGCACCGGGTGAAGTGTTAGTGTTTGTACCACAGGCGTTTTGAACCTCCAAGAGGAGGAGGTTTACAGGTCTATATCAGGTCTATCTAGCTAGTAAGACAAGAGTAAAGTTAACAAAAGTAAATCTGGGACCGACTTTTAGTGAGAGCTTGGTGAAATAAAAGGCTGAAAGACAGACGCAGAGCTGGGCTGACTGCTGTTGGACTAATAAGGCTGATATGTCTTGTGTTGTTGAACTTAATGTTGTTTAGGAGTCGCTAGTTTTAAATAATGTAATCACTGTACTCCGGCTTCCTTTCACAGTCCAAAGACATGCACTTAATAGGCTGATTGATGATTCTAAATTGCCCGTAGGTGTGAATGGTTGTTTGTCTCTATGTGCTCTGTGATGAGCTGGTGACTTGTCCAGGCTATACCCTGCCTCTCGCCCAAAGTCAGCTGGGATAGGCTTCAGCCCCACCGTGACCCTGATGAGGATGAGCGGTTACAGATAATGAGTGCATGGATGGTATTTGACTCTAAAACTGCTAGAATGAAATGAAAATCTAATAAACCAGAGACTTACAAATAAGAATGGATATTTATTTAAAGACAATTCTGAAGTGGTATCAAAAATGAGAAGTCTATCAACAAAACTTTGTTTTTGATCCAGACTCTAGTGAGACTCATCACCGTGATCATGATCCTCCACGAGACTGTGATATGTGCTGGATGCTGCTGTTCTCTCTGTGTCCAACGTTTGCCGTTCTCTCCTCTCTCCTCTCCTCTCTTGTGGTTTATCGCCTCTGTAATAAAAAAGGTAACTATCACATATCTCACTTCTTAAGCTTCATGTGTTAATGTCAGAAATATCCTTTATAACAAATCCATGACATGTATTTAAATCTCAACATGGATTTCTGGAAGCGTCATCTTCTAATTTTTTATTTGATCATGATGCTGTTTTTATCTCTGCAGCTAAAGAAACTCAAGTTGATCAGCGACAGCCTGAAACCAGAGGACTGAATCAGGTGAGTGTAACAGTAGAATATCATGAATCATGTCATTAAATCACTTCATGATCATGATTGTAAACAACAAATGTCAAATCTTAGGATGAAGATGTGTGTTATGCTGCGCTGGAGATCCGTCCGACATCAAAGAGACCAAAGAAGAAGAAAACCCAGAGTTCTGACTTCAGCACCTATTCTGCCATCAATACTTCGAGGGCATCGAGGGCCTGAAACAAAAGAAAATGAATCGTATGATGATGACTGGTAATGAATCATTTGTAGGAATACATAGAGATCATTCTGTCACTTATCCTCCATCATTGTTATTGACATGTATGAAAATGTACATGCATCAAATACAGGGTGTCTTTGGTTGGTTGGTTTTTCAAGCTGAAAAGCATGTTGTTACTTCTCCTACATACAGTTGTTAATTCCACTTCCACTGCTTTTTACTGTTTCACACTGTCCTATCATCACTGTTGGTGTCAGTCACCACAGTGTACAGTCATTCTTATGTGTATTGTACTTAAACTTTATATCTCTTGTATCTTATTTACCTGCCATAGAAGTAATAAAAAAATAACTAAAAAGAAGATTTGGTTGTGATGTCTGCGTCTCTGTAACAACACACGATAGGTGTTAGACCAATATTTGAGTTTTGAAGTGTTCCTGAGCCCATGTAGTAATATCCGTTATACAATCATGTCAGTTTTTAGTGCAGCGCTGCCTGAGGGGTCGAAGGTCACGGCCATTCAGTGTTGGTTTTGGGCCTTGCCTCTTACGCATCAATACATGTTTATGATTCAGCATAATATAAGTCAACATATATGTCAAATATTAGGATGAAGATTTGTGTTATGCTGCACAAAAGCCAGATTGTTGCACTTTAAGTTTCTTCCACTAAGAAGTTACAGGACAATCAACACAGTGGTGTTAGCTCAATAACATTGTGTCAGTCATGTGATCAGGCCAACAGGAAACCCACATAAAAGACAAAAATAGTCGCTCATGCAGGTGGACTGAAGCTGCAGATTACTGGCCTGTTGAACGTGTCATTACATAGTTTCACTTTGTACTAAACACCACTCCTTCACTATTGGTACCACTGCATAACACAAGTCCAATCATTTTGTCAACAAAGTTCAGAAGTTAAAACTTAAAAGCATTCATCCACCAATTTGTCCATTAGAGTACCAAATACTCAGGACTGCAAGGAAACACAATAATAATGATGATAATGATGTAAAAAGATACTCCAGGGTGTATCAGGACATGACTGCTGGGTGTGTTTACTGATGCAACAAAGCACACTCTGTGAGCACCACCTACCTATGTTTCTACAGACTGTTTCTACATTGGTTCAGAATCTCCGTGACACTAAGGTCAAGTAAGTATAAAGGCCTTTACAAACATGAGCTCAGTAGTCAGCAGCAACAAGTTCAAATGCGAAGGCTTCATAGACAAAAGACTTTCTTAGACTGAGCAATGCACATCAAAGAGGACAGAAGCATTGTTACAAGTACTGAGGTGAATGAGCAAGAGAACAAACACCTCAAGGAAGCCTTAAAAGCTTGTGGCCAACACAAACTGTGCTACAAGAAGAGAAACTCTGGACGATCCTGGGAACAAGACTCAACAATCAACTACCTTTCTCCAGCATGACTGACCTCACCTTTAATTGACCAGTATGTAGGATTTTGTGATGTCTAGTGGTGTAGGTGAGTATTGCAAGGAGAAAGTACGATGGCTGTGAAAAACAGGAAAGGCTGTATCCAGAACCAGTGTTTAATATGTCTGTTCTGGGCCAGTGTTGAAACATGGCAGTTCAACAATGATTAATACATAGTTGTGCATATTATATTGCATTTAGTATACACTCTCTATAGATATGTATGAACTCTTCTATATGATAAGAAACGTATGCTGCTCTACACAAACATGCTTTTATCTCATACCTATTTTTGGATGGTTTTCTACTTCTGGTTTATGCATCAATAGAGTCATGTCTGTACTAATACAGATTAATTATACTGTACAGTTAATAAAAGCACTACTGTAGAGATGTAGTCTCTAGTTGGAGTGTTATCTGAAGAAATCGTGTTTAATCTTTTACACCTAGACCCTCACTGAGCGTCACACCAATAGAAAACAACCACAGAAGAAAATGTTCCATTCAGCCAGCCAATCACACTTTACATTTCCTTTAATGGAAAGTCTACGCAGGTCATGACATCCGGTAGTGAGACGTGTTTCTTTGTCATTTAACTCTCGGCGATCTTCACACATGGACGGGCTGCACATTTTTCTGATCGCTCTCCTAGGTAATTCATTTAATTAAAAATTTCGATTATACAATTACAATCGTTTTTAAACTAATTCTTACATATTTTCTCGTCGTTGTTGCGTTGAGTAGAATCTGCATCTGCTTTAAGGTGAAAACACTGAGCACATTTCAAACAGCTTTTTTGATTGTGTTTGTATTCCAGGAGTTGTTTCTTACAGTCATGGTCAGATTTCTGGATCAGAGTTGGAGGTGACAGCCAGACCAGGAGACAACATCACTCTCTACTGTGACTGCAAAACATCAAGTGGAGGATACATCGTGTGGTACAGGAACTGCTCTCATGAGAACCAACCTTCTCTTAACCTAAGATACTATTATCCACGTGAATCTAAAGCAGAATCCACTCTAAAGCTCATTCCTCGTTTCTACTTTGTGAGAAATGATTCCTCTAACTCCTGTGACCTGATGATCATGAACGTCACTGATTCGGATGAGGGCCTCTACTACTGTGGAACTGAACAGATCAAGGTGGACGATAAGGATAAAATTACTCACAGAGTTGAGTACAGATATGGCAACGTCACAACAAGGATCAAAATAAGTGAGTATTGTGGTCAGAATTATTTTTGGGCCTCAAATATCTATGTGTGAATGTGGTCAAATCTGTGACCTCATTCATCTTAAGTCATAAATGTATTTCATGAAGAGAGAACAGGCACAAATACAGTTAAAGGAACATTGTGTAACTTTGCATTAGAATTTTTTTCTCACACTAATGTTAGCTCAGTTTGTTAGCCGGGTCAGCCGGACTGTGAGCTGAGAGCACCGGGTGAAGTGTTAGTGTTTGTACCACAGGCGTTTTGAACCTCCAAGAGGAGGAGGTTTACAGGTCTATATCAGGTCTATCTAGCTAGTAAGACAAGAGTAAAGTTAACAAAAGTAAATCTGGGACCGACTTTTAGTGAAAGCTTGGTGAAATAAAAGGCTGAAAGACAGACGCAGAGCTGGGCTGACTGCTGTTGGACTAATAAGGCTGATATGTCTTGTGTTGTTGAACTTAATGTTGTTTAGGAGTCGCTAGTTTTAAATAATGTAATCACTGTACTCCGGCTTCCTTTCACAGTCCAAAGACATGCACTTAATAGGTTGATTGATGATTCTAAATTGCCCGTAGGTGTGTATGGTTGTTTGTCTCTATGTGCTCTGTGATGAGCTGGTGACTTGTCCAGGCTATACCCTGCCTCTCGCCCAAAGTCAGCTGGGATGGGCTTCAGCCCCACCGTGACCCTGATGAGGATGAGCGGTTACAGATAATGAGTGCATGGATGGTATTTGACTCTAAAACTGCTAGAATGAAATGAAAATCTAATAAACCAGAGACTTACAAATAAGAATGGATATTTATTTAAAGACCATTCTGTAGTGGTATCAAAAATGAAAAGTCTATCAACACAACTTTGTTTTTGATCCAGACTCTAGTGAGACTCATCACCGTGATGACGATCACCATGAAGACTGTGATATGTGCCGGATGCTGCTGTTCTCTCTGTGTCCAACGTTTGCTGTTCTCTCCTCTCTCCCTCTCCTCTCTTGTGGTTTATCGCCTCTGTAATAAAAAAGGTAACTATCACATATCTCACTTCTTAAGCTTCATGTGTTAATGTCAGAAATATCCTTTATAACAAATCCATGACATGTATTTAAGTCACAACATGGATTTCTGGAAGCGTCATCTTCTAATTTTTTATTTGATCATGATGCTGTTTTTATCTCTGCAGCTAAAGAAACTCAAGTTGATCAGCGACAGCCTGAAACCAGAGGACTGAATCAGGTGAGTGTAACAGTAGAATATCATGAATCATGTCATTAAATCACTTCATGATCATGATTGTAAACAACAAATGTCAAATCTTAGGATGAAGATGTGTGTTATGCTGCGCTGGAGATCCGTCCGACATCAAAGAGACCAAAGAAGAAGAAAACCCAGAGTTCTGACTTCAGCACCTATTCTGCCATCAATACTTCGAGGGCGTCGAGGGCCTGAAACAAAAGAAAATGAATCGCATGATGATGACTGGTAATGAATCATTTGTAGGGATGCATAGAGATCATTCTGTCACTTATCCTCCACATCATTGTTATTGATATGTATGAAAATGTATATGCATCAAATACAGGGTGTCTTTGTTTGGTTGGTTTTTCAAGCTGAAAAGCATGTTGTTACTTCTCCTACATACAGTTGTTAATTCCACTTCCACTGCTTTTTACTGTTTCAGACTGTCCTAGCATCACTGTAACCCCCAAACTCCACCGGGCCCGTCCGCGGCGCGTTGCGTCAGCGTCGCGCCATCGCGAGTAATACGCGGCCATTCTAGTCAATGTATCAAACCCCACCGGCTCCGTCGAAGTCCGTTTCAGACGTCTCGACGCTCGGCTACGCATGATTTACGCGCCAGTTCTATTTTTGACGCTTGGCGCGAGCAGCACGCATCAATTCACATAGAACACCTGGAGGCAGAAGCCCGACACAGAAAAAGCAAAGAGAAGCCGGTGGATTTTCAAAATAAAATACCACGTGCAAACTGCCGGTCATAAAAACAGACCAAAGCAAAACTAATTAACTACGTGGCATATTTACACATACAGAAGCATGTTTAGAAGAACATACACCGGGAAAATGGCCAAATTTGAGCAAATAAACAAAGTCTGGCGGGATAAGGTGGGGTTTGAATTTGCGTACAGGACGGACCAAATACGTGACGATCACGCGACGCGCTGCGGGCGGTCCCGGTGGATTTTCAGTGTTAGTGTTAGTCACCACAGTGTACAGTCATTCCTATGTGTATTGCACTTATACTGTATATTTGTTGTATCTTATTTCCTTGCCATAGAAGTAATAAAAAAATAACTAAAAAGAAGATTTGGTTGTGATGTCTGCGTCTCTGTAACAACACACAATAGGTGTTAAACCAATATTTGAGTTCTGAAGTGTTCCTGAGCCCATGTACTAATATCCGTTATACAATCATGTCAGTTTTTAGTGCAGCGCTGTCCGAGGGGTCGACGATCACGGCCATTCAATGTTGGTTTTCGGCCTTGCCTCTTACGCATCACACAGCGTACATCACAGCTTTGCATCAATACATGTTTATGATTCAGCATAATATATGTCAACATATATGTCAAATATTAAGATGAAGATTTATGTTATGCTGCACAAAAGCCAGATTGTTGCACTTTAAGTTTCTTCCACTAAGAAGTTACAAGACAATCAACACAGTGGTGTTAGCTCAATAACATTGTGTCAGTCATGTGATCAAGCAAACAGGAAACCCACATAAAAGACACAAACAGCCCCTCATACAGGTGGACTGAAGCTGCAGATTACTGGCCTGTTGAACGTGTCATTACATAGTTTCACTTTGTACTAAACACCACTCCTTCACTATTGGTACCACTGCATAACACAAGTCCAATCATTTTGTCAACAAAGTTCAGAAGTTAAAACTTAAAAGCATTCATCCACCAATTTGTCCATTAGAGTACCAAATACTCAGGACTGCAAGGAAACACAATAATAATGATGATAATGATGTAAAAAGATACTCCAGGGTGTATCAGGACATGACTGCTGGGTGTGTTTACTGATGCAACAAAGCACACTCTGTGAGCACCACCTACCTATGTTTCTACAGACTGTTTCTACATTGGTTCAGAATCTCCGTGACACTAAGGTCAAATAAGTATAAAGGCCTTTACAAACATGAGCTCTGTACTCAGCAGCAACAAGTTCAAATGCGAAGGCTTCATAGACAATAGACTTTCTTAGACTGAGCAACGCACATCAAAGAGGACAGAAGCCTTGTTACAAGTACTGAGGTGAATGAGCAAGAGAACAAACACCTCAAGGAAGCCTTAAAAGCTTGTGGCCAACACAAACTGTGCTACAAGAAGAGAAACTCTGGAGGAGTCTCATTCCGAAACAAACACCACCTTGGTTGTTGCGTGGCTAACTCAGACACTTTGTTTCCCATTTACAATCAACTATCTTTCTCCAGCATGACTGACCCCATCTTTCATTGACCAGTATGTAGGATTTTGTGATGTCTAGTGGTGTAGGTGAGTATTGCAAGGAGAAAGTACAATACTGTGAAAAACAGGAAAGGCTGTATCCAGAACCAGTGTTTAATATGTCTGTTCTGGGCCAGTGTTGAAACATGGCAGGTCAACTATGATTAATACATAGTTGTGCATATTATATTACATTTTGTAGACACTCTGTATAGATATGTATGAACTCTTCTATATGATAAGAAACGTATGCTGCTCTACACAAACATGCTTTTATCTCATACGTTTTATGGATGGTTTTCTACTTCTGGTTTATGCATCAAAAGAGTCATGTCTGTACTAATACAGATTAATTTAACTGTACAGTTAAAAGCACTACTGTAGAGATATGCAGTCTCTAGTTGGAGTGTTGTCTGAAGAAATCTTATGTTATCTTTATACCTAGACCCTCACTGAGCGTCACACCAATAGAAAACAACCACAGAAGAAAATGTTCCATTCAACCAGCCAATCACACTTTACATTTCCTTTAATGGAAAGTCTACGCAGGTCATGACATCCGGTAGTGAGACGTGTTTCTTTGTCATTTAACTCTCGGCCATCTTCACACATGGACGGGCTGCACATTTTTCTGATCGCTCTCCTAGGTAATTCATTTAATTAAAAATTTTAGATTATTTAGTTACAATTCTTGGGTTCAGTTTTGAAAATAATTCTCACATATTTTCTCATTGTTGTTGTTGTTGAGTAGAATCTGCATCTGCTCTAATGTGAAAACACTGAGAACATTTCAAACAGCTTTTATGATTGTGTTTGTATTCCAGGAGTTGTTTCTTACAGTCATGGTCAGATTTCTGGATCAGAGTTGGAGGTGACAGCCAGACCAGGAGACAACATCACTCTCTACTGTGACTGCAAATTATCAAGTGGAGTATACATCGTGTGGTTCAGGAACTGCTCTCATGAGAACCAACCTTCTCTTGTCCTAAGATACCTTCAACATTATGAACAGTTCAAAAACAATGCACTTGTAGACCCTCTAAATCCCATTCCTCGTTTCCACTTCGTCGTTAACGATTCCTCTAACTCCTATGACCTGATGATCACAAACATCACTGATTCGGATGATGGGCTCTACTACTGTGGAACTGAACAGACCAAGGTGGACGATAAGGATAAAATTACTCACAGAGTTGAGTACAGATATGGCAACGTCACAACAAGGATCAAAATAAGTGAGTACTGTGGTCAGAATTATCTTTGAGCCTCAAATATCTATGTGTGAATGTGGTCAAATCTGTGACCTCATTCATCTTAAGTCATAAATGTATTTCATTAAGAGAGAACGAGTACAAATACAGTTAAAGGAACACTGTTTAACTTTGCATGCTAGATAAGGAAATTCCCTCACACTAATGTTTCACTGTTTGTTAGCCGGGTTGCCCGGACTGTGAACTGAGAGCACCGGAGAAGTGTTAGTGTTTGTACCCCAAATACCAATTTCTACATGATGTTGCTTTAAAGGTTGCACACTGCACTAATTGCTTGAATTAAGTAAAAATCTAATAAACCACAGACATTGCATGAATGAGAGTGGATATTTCCTTTAATGTAATTCTGTAGTGGTATCAAAGTTGGGAAAAGTCCATCAACAAAACTTTGTTTTTGATCCAGACTCTAGTGAGACTCATCACCGTGATCATGATCACCATGAAGACTGTGATATGTGCTGGATGCTGCTGTTCTCTCTGTGTCCAACATTTGCTATTCTCTCCTCTCTCCTCTCCTCTCTTGTGGTTTATCGCCTCTGTAATAAAAAAGGTAACTATCAGATATGTCACTTCTTAAGCTTCATGTGTCAAATATCCTTTACAACAAATCCATGAAATGTATTTAAATCACAACATGGATTTCTGGAAGCGTCATCTTCTGATTTTTTATTTGATCATGATGCTGTTTTTATCTCTGCAGCTAAAGAAACTCAAGTTGATCAGCGACAGCCTGAAACCAGAGGACTGAATCAGGTGAGTGTAACAGTAGAATATCATGAATCATGTCATTAAATCACTTCATGATCATGATGGTAAACAACAAATGTCAAATCTTAGGATGAAGATGTGTGCTATGCTGCGCTGGAGATCCGTCCGACATCAAAGAGACCAAAGAAGAAGAAAACCCAGAGTTCTGACTTCAGCACCTATTCTGCCATCAATACTTGAGGGCATCGAGGGCCTGAAACAAAAGAAAATGAATCGCATGATGATGACTGGTAATGAATCATTTGCAGGAATGCATAGAGACCATTCTGTCACTTATCCTCCATCATTGTTATTGATATGTATGAAAATGTATATGCATCAAATACAGGGTGTCTTTGGTTGGTTGGTTTTTCAAGCTGAAAAGCATGTTGTTACTTCTCCTACATACAGTTGTTAATTCCACTTCCACTGCTTTTTACTGTTTCACACTGTCCTATCATCACTGTTAGTGTCAGTCACCACAGTGTACAGTCATTCTTATGTGTATTGTACTTAAACTGTATATCTGTTGTATCTTATTTCCTTGCCATAGAAGTAATAAAAAAATAACTGAAAAGAAGATTTGGTTGTGATGTCTGCGTCTCTGTAACAACACACAATAGGTGTTAGACCAATATTTGAGTTTTGAAGTGTTCCTGAGCCCATGTAGTAATATCCGTTGTACAATCACGTCAGTTTTTAGTGCAGCGCTGCCTGAGGGGTCGACGATCACGGCCATTCAGTGTTGGTTTGGGGCCTTGCCTCTTACGTGCAGAGATTTCTCTGGATTTTCTGTGTTTTTTGAGCATTCAACAACTTTCACAGTCTTTTGTTCATCCTGTGCCAACTTTTATGGAACATCGACTTCAGAATAATCTATATTTACAAAAAAATTGATCAGTTTGACTTCTGTTTCTGTTCTCTTGTTGAGCTTAATTTAGATTTACAATTATTCATTTAGCTGACACTTTTATCCAAAGCGACTTTAAGAGAAGGGAAACAATCAAGGTACAGTGCGATAAGAAAGTGTTAGAGCAGCGTTAGTACAATGAGCAGTGGGGTAACATGTGACCTTGGTTGGTTGTAGCTGCGTTCTGGATCATCTGAATGGGTTTCACTGTGCAGACTGGGAGGCCCGTCAGGAGGGCATTACAGTAATCTAGTCTTGAGATGACCACAGCTTGTGTCAAGAGTTGAGCAGCATGTTGAGGTTGATTTTTCTGATGTTGTAAATTGCAAAGTGGCATGACCGGGCAACTGGGGTGACATGATTGGAGAAGGTTAGTTGGTCATCAATCATAACCCCTAGGTTTTTCGCCACCCTGGTGGGGGCAAGACATTGGGAGTCAATTTTGATGTTGATGTCATGGTGTTTTGAGCGATTCAGCTGGAGGTGATGTGCCTTCATCCCTGTGGAGATATCCAAGGGGCTTTCGAGACCCGTGCAGAGACCATGGGCTCCTCAGGAGGAAATGACAGATAGAGCTGAGTGTCATCTGCATAGCAGTGATAGGAAAAGCCTTGTGAGCGGATATTTGGACCTAGGGAGGTGGTGTAGATAGCAAATATAAGGGGCCCCAGCACCGAACCCTGGGGCACCCCTGTAGTGAGGTGATGAGAAGTGGACAGCTGTCCAAGCCAGGATACACTGAACGCGTGCCCTGTCAGTTAGGATTCAAACCAAAAAAGAGCTGAACCAGAGATGCCCATGTTTGAGAGAATAGAGAGGAGGATGTGATGGTTAACTGTGTTAAAAGCAGCTCATAAGTCAATTTGTTTTCCAGTGCTCCTTTTACAGTATTGTGAGATGTTGGGTGTTATAATCGATTTATATTCATGTCTGCAGCTCAAGACACCTAAAACTGGTCAGAAAAACACCAGAGGCCAAACAAGAGAGAGAATAAGGTCATTTACAGGAGGTTGCATAACTATTAGTACTTATAATTGGTTCACTGCATTTGATGGTCTGTAGTTGGGACCCTGGTAGTGTGCATGCCGTCTCATTGACAGTGCTGACTGTGAGAAACGTCTTTACACTTTTGCAGTTTCACACTTAAATACAGCACAGATCAAACACATTACAAGTGTTTAATCATGCATTTTAGTCAGTCATATCTTTGCATCAATACATGATGTTTATGATTCAGCATAATATATGTCAACATATATGTCAAATATTAGGATGAAGATTTGTGTTATGCTGCACAAAAACCAAATTGTTATAAGACAATCAACACAGTGGTGTTAGCTCAATATGTGTTGTGTCAGTCATGTGATCAGGCCAACAGGAAACCCACATAAAAGACAAAAACAGCCCCTCATGCAGGCGGACTGAAGCTGCAGATTACTGGCCTGTTGAACGTGTTATTTCATAGTTTCTCTTTGTACTAAACACCACTCCTTCGCTATTGGTACCACTGCATTACACAAGTCCAATCATTTTGTCAACAAAGTTCAGAAGTTAAAACTTAAAAGCATTCATCCACCAATTTGTCCATTAGAGTACCAAATACTCAGGACTGCAAGGAAACAGAATCATGATGATGACCACCTACCTATGTTTCTACAGACTGTTTCTACATTGGTTCAGAGTCTCCGTGACACTAAGGTCAAGTAAGTATAAAAACCTTTACAAAGATGAGCTCGGTAGTCAGCAGGAACAAGTTCAACTGCGAAGACTTTCTTGGACTGAGCAATGCACATCAAAGAAGACAGAAGCCTTGATACAACTCTGGAGGATCTTTTACAAACATGACAATCAGCACCACACAAACGAAAAACCTCTCTACCATCAAGATTGGATCTCTGGATCAGTGTTGGAGGTCAAAGCAGGAGACTACCGGGAAGTGCTCTACAGGCCACACAGTGAGGACATTGACAGTTTGACAGACATTTTTACAGACTACAGTAACTTCTGTACAGAGAACACTGTGCCTACCAGGAAGGGACGGTGTTACTCCAACAACAAATCCTGGGTGACCCCTGAGCTAAAGGCCCTGCTGAAGAGGGCTTTCAGTTCTCGGGACGAAGAGAAGAGCTGAGGAGGGTACAGCCACAAACCACCATCATGCACTGGTAAGTAGACTTTGTAAGACTTGTGTCATAAAGGGTTCATCAAGGTTTCAACACATTTCTTAAATACAGTGAAATCTGTATCATTTTACAGCCACTGTGAGATCTTCAGACAGACATTAAAGGTGGGGTCAGTCATACTGGACAAAGATAGTTGATGTTGAGTCTCGTTCCCAAACAAACACCAGCGTGGTTGTTGTGTGGCTAACTCAGACACTTTGTTTCCCATTTATGTTGGTATCTGGCAACCTGTTAACTTAACTCAACCATCCACTATCTTTCTCCAGTATGATTGACCGCACCTTGCATATTGTAAGGAGAAAGTACGATGGCTGTGAAAATCACGAAAGGCCGTGTCCAGCACCAGTGAATGATGAATACACAGTTGTGCAATTTACATTACATTTCATACACACTGGACCTTTTTAAGTTAAAGGCTGTCCACTAAATATCCTCTTTTTTTTGCAGACAATACTTCTTTGCTTCCTCTAGTAAGGAAACTCTTTGTCATTTCACTGTCGAGGACAGCTGCTCGTCCACACCTTTTCTATCTTTAAAATAGCGATTCGCTGTAGATATGTGTGAACTCTTCTGTATGTTTCGAAGAAACCTATGCTGCTCAACACAACATGCTTATATCACACACCTTCTGCATCAAAAGAGTCATGTCTGTACTAATACAGATTAATTGAACTGTACAGTGAATAAAGGCACTACTGTAGAGATGCAGTCTCTATTTGGAGTGTTATCTGAAGAAATCTTATGTCATCTTTACACCTAGACCCTCACTGAGCGTCACACCAATAGAAAACAACCACAGAAGAAAATGTTCCATTCAACCAGCCAATCACACTTTACATTTCCTTTAATGGAAAGTCTACGCAGGTCATGACATCCGGTAGTGAGACGTGTTTCTTTGTCATTTAACTCTCGGACATCTTCACATATGGACGGGCTGCACATTTTTCTGATCGCTCTCCTAGGTAATTCATTTAAAATTTTCGATTATGCAATTACAATCGTTTTTAAACTAATTCTTACATGTTTTCTCATTGTTGTTGTGTTGAGTAGAATCTGCATCTGCTTTAATGTGAAAACACTGAGCTCATTTCAAACAGCTTTTATGACTGTGTTTGTATTCCAGGAGTTGTTTCTTACAGTCATGGTCAGATTTCTGGATCAGAGTTGGAGGTGACAGTCAGACCAGGAGACAACATCACTCTCTACTGTGACTGCAAATTATCAAGTGGAGTATACATCGTGTGGTTCAGGAACTGCTCTCATGAGAACCAACCTTCTCTTGTCCTAACATACGAATTTTCATCAAAACTAATGTCTGATAATATAAATCCCATTCCTCGTTTCTACTTTGTGAGAAATGATTCCTCTAACTCCTATGACCTGATGATCATGAACGTCACTGATTTGGATGAAGGCATCTACTACTGTGGAAAATACACTAGTCGCAAAGGTGATAAAAGATATGGCAACATCACAACAAGGATCATAATCAGTGAGTATTGTGGATCGATTTTTCTTTCGGCCTGAAACATCTATGTGTGAATGTGGTGCTGTGGTATATATGAGATATATGTGATATGTAGATTTTTTTGTTTTCCATCTGATGTCCTCCGTCTCAACTCTGTGATTTACAGAGTTTCCTGATGGACATTAAAGTAAACTGCTGACAACGGACAACTGACAATTTTATTAATCATTGGTCAGTTTGGCAGTAGAAACAGAGTTCACAGGAGTTCAGGATGTCTTGTGTTGAAACGTTTATTGAAGTTTTGTCAAGGAGAATGTAAGTTGTCCTCTCCGGTTCTTCTATATACCCTCAGGCTAATGCCCCAACTTATATCCCTAGATGGTGAGTAGTCTACAAACAACAAAATATGTTTATTCTTAGTGATTTGGCATTGTAATCTGACTCTGTAGAGGCTTTCACATTGTGTACCTATCGTGTCTAATGATTGAGACAGCCCTATCCTCTGACCTCAGTTGCCATAATGATCGGAATGGTGTTTAAACATAAGCGTACAGCTGCTCAGCATGAAGTATCAATTTCCCCATAACAATCCAAGATTTAAAACTATCCTCAAGACATGTGTGTGTAAACCCCCTATGTGGTACATGTTAATGTTAGCTCAGTTTGTCAGCCGGGCTGCCTGACTTGTGAACTCAGAGCACCGGGGGGAGTGTTAGTGTTTGTACCAGAGGCGTTTTTTTTAACCATAGAGTATGTGGAGTGGAGCCGGTGTCATGCAAGAACAGGAGCTAGGCAACCGAGCAATGAAACAGGGCTCGGCAGCTTCTATGGACATAATGACAGACGGGATGAGACTGAAGAGGACGTTGACGGAGGAAGAGAAAAAGAGAACGTGGGCCACAATAGTTAAAATAGTAAATGTCTTGCGTTGTTGACCTTGCTTGATGTTTGATGAAGTTGTCATCTCGCTAGTTTTTGATAATAAGTGGAATCAACTGAATATCTAGTAAACAAGAGACATTATTCAAATGAGAACGGATATTTCTTTAAAGACAAGTTGAAAAAAGTCCATCAACACAACTTTGTTCTTGTTCTAGAATCCAGTGAGACTCATCACCGTAATCACAATCCTCCACGAGACTGTGATATGTGCTGGATGCTGCTGTTCTCTCTGTGTCCAACGTTTGCTGTTCTCTCCTCTCCTCTCCTCTCTTGTGGTTTATCGCCTCTGTAATAAAAAAGGTAACTATCACATATCTCACTTCTTAAGCTTCATGTGTTAATGTCAGAGATATCCTTTATAACAAATCCATGACATGTATTTAAATCACAACATGGATTTCTGGAAGCGTCATCTTCTAAATTTTCATTTGATCATGATGCTGTTTTTATCTCTGCAGCTAAAGAAACTCAAGTTGATCAGCGACAGCCTGAAACCAGAGGACTGAAGCAGGTGAGTGTAACAGTAGAATATCATGAATCATGTCATTAAATCACTTCATGATCATGATTGTAAACAACAAATGTCAAATCTTAGGGTGAAGATGTGTGTTATGCTGCGCTGGAGATCCGTCCGACATCAAAGAGACCAAAGAAGAAGAAAACCCAGAGTTCTGACTTCAGCACCTATTCTGCCATCAATACTTCGAGGGCGTCGAGGGCCTGAAACAAAAGAAAATGAATCATATGATGATGACTGGTAATGAATCATTTGTAGGAATACATAGAGACCATTCTGTCACTTATACTTCACGTCATTGTTATTGATATGTCTGAAAATGTATATGCATAAAATACATCAGATACGTCTGCTTCTCTGTAACAAGACATGATAGGTGTTAGACCAATATTTGTGTTATGAAGTGTTCCTGAGCCCATGAAGCAATATCCTTTATACAATCATGTGTGTTTTTAGTGCAGCACTGCCTGAGGGTCGAAAGTCAAGGCCATTCAATGTTGGTTTTTAAGCCTTGCCTCTTATGTGCAGAGATTTTCTTTTAACGATTTTTACAGTTTTTTGATGATGTGTGGAACCTCACCTCAACTGAGCCTTTCAAGGATGCCCCCTTTGTATAATCACCTGTTATCAATGAACCTGTTTGCCTGTTGAATGATCCAAACAGGTGTTTTTTTTAGCAAACTTTCAGTCTTTTGTTGATCCTGTCCAAACTTTTATGGAACATGTTTCAGGCAATACGTTAAGACTGAAAGTATATTTACAAAAAACAATAAAGTTTATCAGTTTGACTGATTAAATATTTTATCGTATTGTATTGTGATATGTTGGGTGTTATATTATAATGAATATATATTCATGTCTGCAGCTTAAGGAACCTAAAACTGGTCAGAAAAGGGCCTGACACCAGAGACCAAACAAGAGAGAGAATAAGGTCATTTAGAGCAGGAGGTTGCATCATTCTTCATGTATATATAGACCTCTGTCATGACAGACATTACATTTGATAGTCCGGGGGTGGGGCCCTGCTGTTGTATACGCTGTCTAAATGACATATCTCACTGGCAAACCTGAACATAATTGAGTCATCATTAGTGATATGAGATACAGTACATGTGTTTATCATCAACAAAGTGTTGACCGTGAGAAATGTCTGTTGGTTGCCGTCTTTACACTTTTGCAGTTTCACACTTACACTTACTTTTACACATTACAAGTGTTTAATCATGCATTTTAGTCAGTCATAGCTTTGCATCAATACATGTTTATGATTCAGCATAAAATATGTCAACATATATGTCAATTATTAGGATGAAGATTTGTGTTATGCTGCACAAAAGCCAGAGTGTTGCACAGTTTTTTTTCCCACGAAGAAGTTTCAACACAATGTACATAAATAACATTGTGTCAGTCATGTGATCAGGCCAACAGGAAACCCACATAAAAGACAAAAACAGCCCCTCACGCAGGCGGGCTGAAGCTGCAGATTACTGGCCTGTTGAAGGTGTTGGTTTCACTATTTGCTACACACCACTACTCCGCTCTTTAGTGTAGCGTTCTCAGTCCGGTGTAGGCCACCACTGCAGCCCAATGCAATGTCCAAGCACAGAAGTTAAAATGTAAAAGCATCCATCCACCGATTTGTCCAGTGCAAGTACCAAATACTTGAGACTGCAAGGAAACAGAATAATGAAGGAGTCTCTGTGACGCTTAGGTCAAGTAAGTATAAACCAGAGACGTGAAAGCCTTTACAAACATGAGCTCGGTAGTCAGCAGCAACAAGTTCAAATGGGAAGCCATCATAGACAATAGGCTTTCTTAGACTGAGCAATGCACATCAAAGAGGACAGAAGCCTTGATACAAGTACTGAGGTGAATGAGCAAGAGAACAAGGAAGCTTGTGGCCAACACAAACTGTGCTACAAGAAGAGAAACTCTTGTTAAAATCTAACAAAAAAAACTCCCTTACAATCAAGACCACACACCCAAATACAAGCAAAGTAATACACAAAGTCCAAAGCAGAGATAACTGCACAGATCTGCTGTTCAGACGAAATGACTGCTGAGCAAGAGCATGGCCCAGTGCAGAAGAGCCAGCTCCTCAGATCAATACTTCACACCATCTAAAGGACATGGGTCACTGCTTTGAGGTCAAACTTATTAGACAGAGAGTGAAGGAGGTCATCGATGTCAATCTGAAATAAAAACTGTGAGGTGCGCCTCCCCGGGGGGATGTGGGACAGATAATAGGGGAGGCGCTTCAGTGTGAGTCAAAAATTGTACTCGTTTACTGAGTCACATCTTCTGTGGACACACAAAAAACTACTGAATACTAATGTAAAACAACATATCACACTAGTCATTGAACAGTTTCTTGTGTTAAATTGTTTGGTTCATTGGGCTACGTGCTACGAGTGATGTTTTTCTTCTCCTTTGGTCTGACGGATATCTAGGTCATCGTAACACACATCTTCATCCTAAGATTTGACATTTGTTGTTTATGCACTGATGGAATATTTTAAAAAATCCACTGCATGTTTGATATGTAGAGATAAGGATGCAAAGAAATAGCACATCTTTCTTGTCACTTCACCAACGCTGGCATCTGTGTATGAAACCACTTTCACATTGTCTCGGTCACAGATCTGACGTCAGAGATACAATAGGTGTCCAAAAGTAGCTGTGGTGGCTGCAGAGCTGCTGAATTGTGCCGTGCAGTAACCTGAAGCTTCGGTCTGTCTGCACGGTATGCTCTGTTGTTCAATGAGGGGCTGTTTGTCATTGTGGGTTTCCTGCGAACTGATAAGGTGTCTGAGGTGGGATGTCACCTTTGTATTGTTTTGTAACTTCTTGGAAGCTGCGTGGCAAGGTCATCCTTAAATAGAAACACAAAGTAAGAACACGAAACTTCAGCCATCGCGGCTTTCGTAGAACTCAAGCTCTATGGTGAGGGGGTTGGAGCTGATGGCTAACTTGAGATGAAAACAGGAAATTGTGTGAAAAACATTGTGTCTTGTTACAGAGAAGTAAACGTCACAGCCATTATGAAATGTTACAGATTGACCTCAGTCAAAGAAATGTTCATGTAAATTTATCCTTAGAAGTGAGTTGACACAAAAAAGACTCATCATGCTGTCCGCCTTTAAAAACGTAGAGACCATTCTGTCACTTATCCTCCACGTCATTGTTATTGACATGTATGAAAATGTACATGCATAATCATGAATATGAATAATCTGTTTGTTTCCCAACAGATTATTCATTATCAATCATCATCATATGATTCATTTTCTTTTGTTTCAGGCCCTCGACGCCCTCGAAGTATTGATGGCAGAATAGGTGCTGAAGTCAGAACTCTGGGTTTTCTTCTTCTTTGGTCTCTTTGATGTCGGACGGATCTCCAGCGCAGCATAACACACATCTTCATCCTAAGATTTGACATTTGTTGTTTACCATCATGATGATGAAGTGATTTAATGACATGATTCATGATATTCTACTGTTACACTCACCTGATTCAGTCCTCTGGTTTCAGGCTGTCGCTGATCAACTTGAGTTTCTTCAGCTGCAGAGATAAAAACAGCATCATGATCAAATAAAAAATCAGAAGATGACGCTTCCAGAAATCCAGGTTTATTGTGATTTGAATGAATTTCGCTGATTTCTTATAAAGGATATCTCTGATATTAACACATTAATCTTAAGAAGTGAGATATGTGATAGTTACCTTTTTTATTACAGAGGCGATAAACCACAAGAGAGGAGAGGAGAGAGGAGAGAACAGCAAACGTTGGACACAGAGAGAACAGCAGCATCCAGCACATATCACAGTCTCGTGGAGGATCTTGATCACGGTGATGAGTCTCACTAGAGTCTGGATCAAAAACAAAGTTGTGTCGATTAGTCTCATTAAACTCTGATCTCACAGAAACATACGAATGAAAACATGTTTGTTGTTTCCTTTTGCCGAACA
Source organism: Argyrosomus regius (assembly GCA_946959425.1). Lineage (NCBI taxonomy): Eukaryota > Metazoa > Chordata > Actinopteri > Sciaenidae > Argyrosomus > Argyrosomus regius. Next base: position 27,145 of record CAMPSB010000642.1, on the reverse strand, counting down.
CAAGTTTATATGTACTTGAGTGTAATAGTTGTACCATGACTCCAGGAAACACAGATATGTCAAAGAATAAATTCACTGTTGGACTTAAATCCAATCCATGATTTAGTTAAATGATAACATTCACTCATAGATATTTGAGGCCCAAAGATAATTCTGACCAGAATACTCACTTATTTTGATCCTTGTTGTGACGTTGCCATATCTGTACTCAACTCTGGGAGTAATTTTATCTTTTTTGTCCACCTTGGTCTGTTCAGTTCCACAGTAGTAGAGGCCCTCATCTGAACCAGTGATGTTTGTGATCATCAGGTCATAGGAGTTAGAGGAATCGTTCCTCAAAATTCGAAAATTAGTGCTCTTCAGAGGATCTTTGGGATCAAATTTTGTTTTCAGGACAAGAGAAGGTTGGTTCTCATGAGAGCAGTTCCTGTACCACACGATGTATACTCCACTTGATAGTTTGCAGTCGCAGTAGACAGTGATGTTGTCTCCTGGTCTGGCTGTCACCGATCCAGAAATCTGACCATGAACTCCTGCAATACAAACACAATCATAAAAAGCTGTTTGAAATGTGTTCAGCGTTTTCACAATAAAGCTGGTTCAGATTCACAACACAGCGACAAGACAAAGTAGGTATGAACTATTCTCAAAATTGAAACTAACAATTGTAATTAAATGATTTTTTTACCTAACAGAGCGACCATGAACATGTGCAGCCCATCCATGTGTGACGATGGCCAAGAGTTCTCACAGAATCATGAACTATGCAGCATTTTCCATTAAAGGAAGTATAGTCTGTGATTGGCTCGTAAAGTAGAACACTTTCTTCTGTGGTTTACAAGATGTTACGCAGTTAACCCTAACCCCAACCCTTCTTGTAAGTGATAATCACTTAGGCAATATCTCCCAATGCTCATCAGAACGACCAAAATAATTACTCATGAACATTTTCTGATGTCAAAATCAACTTCAACCTTTTCTCAAGAGACTGTCCACTGAAACAGCTCTTGATTTTGTGTCCAACACACGTCATATTATATGTCTAATGTCTACACTCGTTTCTGCACGTCCCACCTCAGAGGACATCAGCCATGTGAGGTCATAACGGAGTGTGGTGGTTCAGTTAACACACCTGGCAAGCTGCAAACATTGCCATAAACATAAAGACCTTTTTCTCATTTTCTCCACATATGCCCAACACAAACATTATACAACAATTATGCAAGTTTGGTCGTCATTTCTCTTCCCTAGAACCTGCATTGTACTCGGACAAATTGATGTTATTAACAAAAATTCCGCGTCACATGATTCATAAAAGTGGGCGTCATCCTCCTTTATAATTACGTACCGGATTACGCCCTGTTTCTCTAACCGGAAGCGGACAGGTACGTTGTGGCGGGCGCATTTCCACACACCTGGTAAGTTTTTCTCATCTGTTTGCGTGTGTGACTACCTGAGTTAGAGCTGCCAGGTGTGCACCTTTGACTGCGCGTTTGTACAGTGAGGGGAAGAGGGATGTGTGTGTTGTCATGACCATTTACCACGGAGCAGAAGGAACGTGTGTGTGTGTGTGTGTGTGTGTGTGTGTGTGTGTTATATAATTCTCCAAACCGAAGCTCAAAGTGATACAGAACAAGAACAGATATATAAATGACAGAGGCATTTAAGGCTTTAGTTAAGAGTAAGGTTTTAATATGAAGACTGTAACATTACACAGCATAATAGATCCCCTTTAAAAAACACACATTCATACAGGGGAAATGTTCCTTGTGCACCTATTACTGCAGTCATGTCAGATCATCATTTTTTTAAATGTGTTTTAATTGAAAACCATCAGCCTTATCCTGAGGTCAGCATGTGTATTATTGGAAATATGGATTCAAATCAATATAAAAGGTTGTCAATCTTTATTTCCGGGAAGTCAGAGTTTCTGAGAAGTCACAGAACAACACAGCTTACAATAAAACTTATGTCAACCTCAGGAGACCACAGGAAACCCACAAACAGCCAATGACACAGCGGCTGTGCTCAACAGACAGCACAAATATATCTGCAGTGAGGACAACGAGCTGTAAACAGTAAAGCAAAGCATTGATTTGAATTTTGCGGCTTTATCTTCACAGTAACAGTTCATCGGAGTTATTTGAGTTCAACAGAGGTTTCTGACCTCATTTCTATTTATGCATGAACGCTTTGTTTGCTGAGAGATTCAGCATGTGGTTTCGTACTTCTCACAGATAGGTCACATTCTCACAGATAGGTCACACTGATGCTGCTCATCTGCATCCTCAAAGCACAAACATATTGTGGGTATTTATTTTTGGCCTTTTCGTTGTGATTTTTTTTTTTAATGTCCAACTCAAGAGAAAATATAATCATAGATTATCTATTAACTACATCTTCTTTCAGAGACATCATTTGAGGGCCTTTGAGGTTCCTGTTTTTAACGGAGAAGGTTAAGCAGTGTGGTCAATACCGAAAGCCAAGTTTCAGCCAGCAGAGGGGCGTAACCATGCATAGCACAATATATGTAATTCAAATATTTTGCACTAAGCTGTCATAATTTGAACCTGAATCAATCAACAACCCTGTTAAATACACATATACAGTGTTTTTTATCTGATGAGGTTGTTTGAGGGTTTATTCTCATTGTGAACTGATGACATCAGTGTTTGATGTCTGTGTTTTAAAGTCATGAAATCAGCCAGGCTTGACTCTGAGTTTACTTTATGGAACAGTTCTGGTTCAGTTTGTTTGCTAATTAAGCAATATGACACGAGAGGGTGTGCTTTAACGTCATTATTGGCACGACAGTGATGCGGTCAGATGCCAATAATAAGTTAAAGCTCACCTTCGAGTGTAATATTGGGATAATACAACAATTACCAACTTAAATAAAATATATAATCAAAAGATTTTCATGTTTTGGGGCAATTTGCTCTCAATATAAACATTTCTTTGCTCGCCGTTTCAGTTCTGATCTCCGTTTCTATGGAGATACACGGGGTCTGACTTATACCTGGAAAGCAATCAGTCACAGCAGGAGACGCTTTCTAGTCCCAGATTGCTTGGTTGGACCTACTTCTTGTATAATTCAGAGTAAGCACTTTTTTGTTGAGCCTCTATGAAACACCCCACAGGTCTGAATGACACTTTCCTGACCTCTAGTGGAGATCTTAAGGATTGAACCCAAGTGGCCAAACAAAATTTTACTCACTCTAACAGCACCATAGCTGCAGGAATATTGCATTAAAACTAATAATTATAGTAATAAAGTAAATGTATGGCAGCAGATTAGAGGTTAGGGGTTTTGACGTGTTTGTGGATCAAATTGATGCTTCAGTGAAGAATATGTGGTGGAAATCCCTGATTTGAGCATCAAGTTAAAATACATTTCTAAGGTTATTGAAATTTGGTTATTATTATGTTAAATATTTACCGCATAAAATATGTTTTTTTAGCTCCGGATGCTGGTGAAGCATGAGCCCTATGTAAAAGGGCTGAGTCCTTACCACAGCATCCTGACTTCGATCCCAGTCTGAGGCCAGTTGTCCCCTCTGTCTCCCCAAGATGTCCTATCCAATAAAGGCTGAAAATATTCATAATAAAAAGTCTATATCTTACATTTGTTGTCTGTTTAATCACTCAGGAGGGGAATAACTGTGGCCCCTTTCTATACATCCAAACCTGAATTTAAATTAAGGGTCACTATGTTATTTTCATCTCAAGGTGGCGCCATTGTGCTTTGAGCTGCTCAGTGTAGCTGGTTGAGTGCAGGCATGTTTACCTGTTCATAGCCACTAAGTTCTCACTTCTCCCCTCACATTTTTTCCCCACAATATCTAATTAATATCAAACTGTGGCAGCAGACTGACAAACAGAAACAAAACCTTTTGTTTGTTGAAGATTTGCGTTGCTCTTATTCAGCCACAGCAACAAAAAAAAAAACTGCTGCATGTGTGGTGACCAGAGAGTCGGTGGTTTCCCAGCGAATCACACTTCAAGCATATACAAACACCTGCATATGCATATGCACACACAAGCACGCACACAGTGACAGGCTACATCCTTATAGCATGTTCATGTCACACTTCAAATGAGAGAGCGCTGCGCGTGTTGCAAGTTGTCACCATGGACACGGCTGCACCGGCATTTCTCAGCTGGGGATCCAATCAAATGCAATTTAAAAAGTGAAAATTATTACGTATGTCTTCTGTTTTGCGACATTATTCAAGAAACATTCATCCTCAACACAGTAATATGTGTGAAACACTGTAATGAACATGATCAAGGCTTTCTCTTTGTAGGAAATATTCCCTCCCTTCCCCATTATTCGGATCTCTTCTCTCCTGAGAAGTCTGATTTCATAAATTTGAAAACAATATGATGCAAATGAAAGATTTTCTAGCTTGCCGTGCTGCGCGTGACAGCAATTAAACTGCCCATGTTCCATCTTTCAAAGTAGAAACTTGCCGTAGAGTATCTATATTGACTATTTCCACTATACTGTGACGGTCAATAGACCAGTGATCTCTGAAGTCTCACAGAAGAATGCTTATCACTTATCGCACACCCTCCCTATCAGAACATTTATGTCTGTAATGACCAGGACAAAATACAATATACAGCCGACTGCAGCTCTATTTTACATGTAAAGAAAGGCTCCGGTCAGTAAGTTTGAGTCAGTTGATGGTTGTGGTTTAGTGAGTTTCATCTGACTGATAGCTTCTGAGGTGTGATATTTCCTTTCCTTTGCTGTTGTTGCAACATTTATTCAGGCCTCTTCATCACACATGGACAGGCTGAATATAATGCATGCTCGTCATACGTACAACGTGTGTGTGTGTTTGTGTACGCATAGATTAAAACGTGCAGCAGAGGTTGACAAGTGGGTGGAAACAGTTGTGGTTTCTGTGTTAGCCGGCACCTACCTCGATGCTGCAGAGGGGCTTCAGATGAACCATATCATCTTCATAAGATCTGCACCAGCATGCATTGCAACAGTATTGTAAAAAGAAAAAATGCACATACATTGACCGAACTCTCTGTGAGTTACTGAGTAAGTTACCTGATGGACAGTAAAGTAATCTGCTGCAGACTAAAGCTTCTGTTAGCTAATGTTAGCTCACTTTGATAGCCAGGCCGTGAGCTCAGAGCACCGGGGCAGTGTTAGTGTTTGGACCACAGAGAAGAGGAGGTTTTCAGCCCTGTGGCGTGGGGGAACGCAGACGGAGTGCGGAGCCAGTGTTGTGCCAGAACCGGAGCTGGGCGAGGCTGGCTGCTATGTCTTGTGTTGTTGACCTTGCTTGACGTTTGGCTGTTAGTAAATTTGTGGACTTGCTAGTTTTTGATCATAAGTAATGTAATCAGAACAAATACACGTGTACAGCTCTCATTTAGGTTCATATAAAATAACAAGCTCATCTTCATATCTGATCCACTTAAATGAAGTGGATGAAATATAAATGAACTTGTTGAATACAGTTCATCACACCAAACCTTTAGCTTTCACCAGTTGGCACATACAATAACACATACAGTACATACAATTGTATGTGTTAGAAAGCGTTCACAGACAACAACCACCGACAAAATGTTCCATTCAACTCACCACCCAGACTTCCTTCAAAGGAAAGGTCTGTGCACTTATCTCTGCGAGCGACAGGTGGGTATTATAAATATGACTGCAATTTAGTTTCCAATGTGCAGTGTTCATTTCAGCGTTCAGTGTCCTGTATGTAACATTTGGCTGATACCCAGGATGATGCACCTACATGCGAGCAACAGGACGCTAACCGCAGTTCACTTAACAGCCAGAGATGTCATCATCAACAATTGATTTCTGAATGTCACAAAGAACCTTTAAGTCTATTTGTCTATTGTCTATTTCTGCCATCTGCATTAGAATCTCCATGTCTATAATAACACTGACAAGCTATACTGTAAACCTACAAAGACACCACTGTAATATAAAGTCTACCTACTTTAGCTGAATGCTACCGCGTAAATAGTTAAACCTCATCTAAGCGTATGTGTTATCAAGAGATCACAGAGGAAACATCATGAAGCATCACATAAACAGAAAACAACCACAGAAAAAAAAAATGCACTTGACTGGCCAATCACAGCCTGTACTTCCTTTAATGGAAACGTCTGCACTGTTCATGACACTGTGAGACCTGTTACGCTGTCTTTGAACTCTCGGCCATCGTCACACATGGACGAGCTGCGCATTGTTCTGGTCGCTCTCTTAGGTAAGAAAATTTGAATGATTTAATTACAATTGTTGAGTTTAATTTTGAGAATAATTTCTCATTGTTGTTGTGTTGAGTAGAATCTGCATCTGCTTTAATATGAAAACACTGAGCACATTTCAAACAGCTTTTATGATTGTGTTTGTATTCCAGGAGTTGTTTCTTACAGTCATGGTCAGATTTCTGGATCAGAGTTGGAGGTGACAGCCAGACCAGGAGACAACATCACTCTCTACTGTGACTGCAAATTATCAAGTGGAATATTCATCGTGTGGTACAGGAACTGCTCTCATGAGAACCAACCTCCTCTTAACCTAAGATACTATTATCCACGTGAATCTAAAGCAGAATCCACTCTAAAGCTCATTCCTCGTTTCTACTTTGTGAGAAATGATTCCTCTAACTCCTATGACCTGATGATCATGAACATCACTGATTCGGATGAGGGCCTCTACTACTGTGGAACTGAACAGTACAAGGTGGACGATAAGGATAAAATTACTCGCAGACTTGAGTACAGATATGGCAACATCATAACAAGGATCAAAATAAGTGAGTATTGTGGTCAGAATTATCTTTGGGCCTCAAATATCTGTGAGTGAATGTGTTTTTTAGTGAATGTAACCATTTGACTAAATCATCATCATCATATAATGTGTTGAGATATTGTACATCATGAAGCCTACCACACAACGGCACACATACAACTCACATTGTACGTGAAGATTATGTCACTTTATATGGAAATGTGCCGATTATATGAGATAAAAAAAAAAAAAAAAATACTTACTGCTGCATAAAATTCACCAATGAAACATGTTTATGTGATAACCCCCGAACAAGCCAGTGCGTAGCTTTCGATCCTCGGGCAGGTCACTTCTGGTTGTTCCAGAACATCATAGTGGTGATGCAGATATGCTAGAAGTGTTTTACTGACTGCAAAGAACCAAAGAGAAGAACAGTAAACGATGTAATCTATGTGTCTGATACAGATTCCAGCCCACAACCTGACTGCTGTGTGTGCAGCACAAGCCCTGACAGCGTGCCCTGGATGATGGCGCTCACTCCAGCCATCACTACTCTCTCCTCCTTCCTCTGCTTTATTTTGCTTTATCACTTCTGTCAGAAAACAGGTACCTACTGCTATCTCACAGTTTGCTAAATTCATCTTTCTTTTCCCCGTTTTACTTTTGATTATGTTAAAATAATTATTTCAACAGGGAAGCTCTCTATATTTGTAAAAGCGTGCAGTCCGGTGCTACTCAGTGATGATGCTGTATTATTATTATTATTATTTTGCAGACAGGGAAGCTGACATCATCAACAGCGGATGGAATCAGGTAATGAACAGCAGGAATTTATCTTAATCAGCACACGTTTCACATCTTTGTCATGTTCTTAATGGATTGCAGTCAGAAATCTTAAGATATAACAACAGCAGTTCAACTATAATAATCATAAATGAATGTGTAAATAATATATGTCAAATTGTCTCTCAGGATGAAGACATGTATTTAACACGAGTTGTGTTCCGGGTTAAAGATGGACAAAAACACCAACAGACAGAGAAGAAGATTCAAATGGTCAACATTCAAGTTCCCTCTTGTTTTTCACACCAGTAGTCGTCGTATGTTTGTCCTGTGGCTTCAGACAAAGCAGTTCATGTGGCCAGTTTGTCATCAGACTTCCTGTATAATCAGACAACAGCAGTCTTTTTCTTTCTAACTTACATATATACATTTTCACACACGTGTTTTTATTTTCAGAAGTGATACAGTCTTACATGTGTATATGTGAAATATTTTATGAAGATTTCCAACTGTAGTTTCCTCTTGTTTGATTGGTAAGATGTGCTAATTTTAGGTATGTGAGATTAGATGAGATTATTAGATAAATGTAAATTGTTCTCAAAGTATTGAAGTGACGTTGTAATAAACTAAAATGAAAGCAGGAAACAGTAAAATATGTTCGGTCTCTGAAAAAATGAATAAATGTAGGATGTGGTTCTCTTTTTGTCTTTGGACTGTTTATTTATTAATTAAACAGTGACACTTATTCCACCACCTAATCACTGCAATAATACTGACTGATGTAATAATAAACCTGAATTTAAATTTAGGGGCACTATGTTATTTTCATCTCAAGGTGGCGCCATTGTGCTTTAAGCTGCTCAGTGTAGCTGGTCGAGTGCAGGCATGTTTACCTGTTCATAGCCACTAAGTTCTCACTTCTACCCTCACATTTTTTCCCCATAATATCTAATTAATATCAAACTGGCAGCAGACTGACCAACAGAAACAAAACCTTTTGTTTGTTGAAGATTTGTGTTGCTCTTATTCAGCCACGGCAAAAAAAAAATGCTGCATGTGTGGTGACCAGAGAGTCGGTGGTTTCCCAGCGAATCACACTTCAAGCATATACAAACACCTGCATATGCATATGCACACACAAGCACGCACACAGTGACAGGCTACATCCTTATAGCATGTTCATGTCACACTTCAAATGAGAGAGCGCTGCGCGTGTTGCAAGTTGTCACCGTGGAGCTTTGAGACTTTTATTTTGCTGTCACCTCCACGTCTTCAGAGGAGATGAGTGCTGTCAGAGACTGAGTGTGGACACGGTTGCACCGACATTTCTCAGCTGGGGATCCAATCAAATGCAATTTAAAAAGTAAAAATTATTACGTATGTCTTCTGTTTTGCGACATTATTCAAGAAACATTCATCCTCAACACAGTAATATGTGTGAAACACTGTAATGAACATGATCAAGGCTTTCTCTTTGTAGGAAATATTTCCTCCCTTCCCCATTATTTGGATCTGAGAAGTCTGATTTCATAGATTTGAAAACAATATGATTTTCTAGCTTGCTGTGCTGCGCGTGACAGCAATTAAACTGCCCATGTTCCATCTTTCAAAGTAGAAACTTGCCATAGAGTATCTATATTGACTATTTCCACTATACTGTGACGGTCAATAGACCAGTGATCTCTGAAGTCTCACAGAAGAATGCTTATCACTTATCTCACACCCTCCCTATCAGAACATTTATGTCTGTAATGACCAGGACGAAATACAATGTACAGCCGACTGCAGCTCTATTTCACATATAAAGAAAGGCTCCGGTCAGTAAGTTTGAGTCCGTTGATGGTTGTGGTTTAGTGAGTTTCATCTGACTGATAGCTTCTGAGGTGTGATATTTCCTTTCCTTTGCTGTTGTTATGCAACATTTAGTCACGCCTCTTGATTTTTTTCCGACCCTCCACTCTTCATCACACATGGACAGGCTGAATATAATGCATGCTCGTCATATGTACAACGTGTGTGTGTACGCATAGATTAAAACGTGCAGCAGAGGTTGACAAGTGGGTGGAAACAGTTGTGGTTTCTGTGCTAGCCAGCACCTACCTCGATGCTGCAGAGGGGCTTCAGATGAACCATATCCTCTTGATAAGATCTGCACCAGCATGCATTGCAACAGTATTGTAAAAAGAAAGTGCACATACATTGACCGAACTCTCTGTGAGTTACTGAGTAAGTTACCTGATGGACAGTAAAGTAATCTGCTGCAGACTAAAGCTTCTGTTAGCTAATGTTAGCTCACTTTGATAGCCAGGCCGTGAGCTCAGAGCACCGGGGCAGTGTTAGTGTTTGGACCACAGAGAAGAGGAGGTTTTCAGCCCTGTGGCGTGGGGGAACGCAGACGGAGTGCGGAGCCAGTGTTGTGCCAGAACCGGAGCTGGGCGAGGCTGGCTGCTATGTCTTGTGTTGTTGACCTTGCTTGACGTTTGGCTGTTAGCAAATTTGTGGACTCGCTAGTTTTTGATCATAAGTAATGTAATCAGAACAAATACACGTGTACAGCTCTCATTTAGGTTCATATAAAATAACAAGCTCATCTTCATATCTGATCCACTTAAATGAAGTGGATGAAATATAAATGAACTTGTTGAATACAGTTCATCACACCAAACCTTTATCTTTCACCAGTTGACACATACAATAACACATACAGTACATACAATTGTATGTGTTAGAAAGCGTTCACAGACAACAACCACCGACAAAATGTTCCATTCAACTCACCACCCAGACTTCCTTCAAAGGAAAGGTCTGTGCACTTATCTCTGCGAGTGACAGGCGGGTATTATAAATATGAATGCAATTTAGTTTCCAATGTGCAGTGTTCATTTCAGCGTTCTGTGTCCTGTATGTAACATTTGGCTGATACCCAGGATGATGCACCTACATGCGAGCAACAGGACGCTAACCGCAGTTCACTTAACAGCCAGAGATGTCATCATCAACAATTGATTTCTGAATGTCACAAAGAACCTTTAAGTCTATTTGTCTATTGTCTATTTCTGCCATCTGCATTAGAATCTCTATAATAACACTGACAAGCTATACTGTAAACCTACAAAGACACCACTGTAATATAAAGTCTACCTACTTTAGCTGAATGCTACCGCGTAAATAGTTAAACCTCATCTAAGCGTATGTATTATCAAGAGTTCACAGAGGAAACATCATGAAGCATCACATGAACAGAAAACAACCACACACAAAAAAAATTCCACTTGACTGGCCAATCACAGCCTGTACTTCCTTTAATGGAAACGTCTGCACTGTTCATGACACTGTGAGACCTGTTACGCTGTCTTTGAACTCTCGGCCATCGTCACACATGGACGTGCTGCGCATTGTTCTGGTCGCTCTCTTAGGTAAGAACATTTGAATGATTTTATTACAATTGTTGAGATTAATTTTTTAATTTTTTTAATTTTGAAAATAATATTTTCTCGTCGTTGTTGTGTTGAGTAGAATCTGCATCTGCTTTAATGTGAAAACATTGAGCACATTTCAAACAGCTTTTATGACTGTGTTTGTATTCCAGGAGTTGTTTCTTACAGTCATGGTCAGATTTCTGGATCAGAGTTGGAGGTGACAGCCAGACCAGGAGACAACATCACTCTCTACTGTGACTGCAAATTATCAAGTGGAGTATTCATCGTGTGGTTCAGGAACTGCTCTCATGAGAACCAACCTCCTCTTGTCCTAAGATACGATTTTTCATCAAAACTAATGTCTGATAATATAAATCCCATTCCACGTTTCTACTTTGTGAGAAATGATTCCTCTAACTCCTATGACCTGATGATCATGAACGTCACTGATTTGGATGAAGGCATCTACTACTGTGGAAAATACATTAGTCACAGAGCTGATTACAGACATGGCAACATCACAACAAGGATCACGCTCAGTGAGTATTGTGGTCTGATTTTTCTTTGGGCCTGAAACATCTACGTGTGCTATATATGAGACATATGTGATATGTAGATTTTTTGTTTTCCATCTGATGTCCTCCGTCTCAACTCTGTGATTTACAGAGTTTGGCAGTAGAAACAGAGTTCACAGGAGTTCAGGATGTCTTGTGTTGAAAAGTTTACTGAAGTTTTGTCAAGGAGAATGTAAGTTGTCCTCTCCGGTTCTTCTATATACCCTCAGGCTAATGCCCCAACTTATATCCCTAGATGGTGAGTAGTCTACAAACAACAAAATCTGTTTATTCTTAGTGATTTGGCATTGTAATCTGACTCTGTAGAGGCTTTGTACATTGTGTACCTATCGTGTCTAATGATTGAGACAGCCCTATCCTCTGACCTCAGTTACCATAATGATCGGAATGGTGTTTAAACATAAGCGTACAGCTGCTCAGCATAACAATCCAAGATTTAAAACTATCCTAAAGACATGTGTGTGTAAACCCCCTATGTGGCACACTACATGTCAATGTTAGCTCAGTTTGTTAGCAGCAGAGGTGATTACAGACATGGCAACGTCATAACAAGGATCATAATAAGTGAGTATTGTGGTCAGAATTATCTTTGGGCCTCAAATATCTGTGAGTGAATGTGTTTTTTAGTGAGTGTAACCATTTGACTAAATCATCATCATCATATAATGTGTTGAGATATTGTACATCATGAAGCCTACCACACAACGGCACACATACAACTCACATTGTACGTGAAGATTATGTCACTTTATATGGAAATGTGCCGATTATGAGATAAAAAAAAAAAAAAAAGTTACTTACTGCTGCATAAAATTCACCAATGAAACATGTTTATGTGATAACCCCCGAACAAGCCAGTGCGTAGCTTTCGATCCTCGGGCAGGTCACTTCTGGTTGTTCCAGAACATCATAGTGGTGATGCAGATATGCTGAAAATGTTTTACTGACTGCAAAGAACCAAAGAGAAGAACAGTAAACGATGTAATCTATGTGTCTGATACAGATTCCAGCCCACAACCTGACTGCTGTGTGTGCAGCACAAGCCCTGACAGCGTGCCCTGGATGATGGCGCTCACTCCAGCCATCACTACTCTCTCCTCCTTCCTCTGCTTTATTTTGCTTTATCACTTCTGTCAGAAAACAGGTACCTACTGCTATCTCACAGTTTGCTAAATTCATCTTTCTTTTCCCCGTTTTACTTTTGATTATGTTAAAATAATTATTTCAACAGGGAAGCTCTCTATATTTGTAAAATCGTGCAGTCCGGTGCTACTCAGTGATGATGCTGTATTATTATTATTATTATTTTGCAGACAGGGAAGCTGACATCATCAACAGCGGATGGAATCAGGTAATGAACAGCAGGAATTTGTCTTAATCAGCACACGTTTCACATCTTTGTCATGTTCTTGCAGTCAGAAATCTTACGATATAACAACAGCAGTTCAACTATAATAATCATAAATGAATGTGTAAATAATATATGTCAAATTGTCTCTCAGGATGAAGACATGTATTTAACACGAGTTGTGTTCCGGGTTAAAGATGGACAAAAACACCAACAGACAGAGAAGAAGATTCAAATGGTCAACATTCAAGTTCCCTCTTGTTTTTCACACCAGTAGTCGTCGTATGTTTGTCCTGTGGCTTCAGACAAAGCAGTTCATGTGGCCAGTTTGTCATCAGACTTCCTGTATATTGCTTTAAAACGTTGCACACTGCACTAAGTGCTGGAATTAAGTGCAAATCTAATAAACCACAGACATTGCATCAATGAGAGTGGATATTTCCTTAAATGTAATTCTGTAGTGGTATCAGAGTTGGGAAAAGTCCATCAACAAAACTTTGTTTTTGATCCAGACTGTAGTGAGACCCGTCACCGTGATGACGATCACCATGAAGACTGTGATATGTGCTGGATGCTGCTGTTCTCTCTGTGTCCAACGTTTGCTGTTCTCTCCTCTCTCCTCTCCTCTCTTGTGGTTTATCGCCTCTGCAATAAAAAAGGTAACTATCACATATCTCACTTCTTAAGCTTCATGTGTTAATGTCAGAAATATCCTTTGTAAGAAATCAGTGAAACTCAATCAAATCACAATAAACCTGGATTTCTGGAAGCGTCATCTTCTAATTTTTCATTTGATCATGATGCTGTTTTTATCTCTGCAGTTAAAGAAACTCAAGTTGATCAGCGACAGCCTGAAACCAGAGGACTGAATCAGGTGAGTGTAACAGTAGAATATCATGAATCATGTCATTAAATCACTTCATGATCATGATTGTAAACAACAAATGTCAAATCTTAGGATGAAGATGTGTGTTATGCTGCGCTGGAGATCCGTCCAACATCAAAGAGACCAAAGAAGAAGAAAACCCAGAGTTCTGACTTCAGCACCTATTCTGCCATCAATACTTCCAGGGCGTCGAGGGCCTGAAACAAAAGAAAATGAATCGTATGATGATGACTGGTAATGAATCATTTGTATGAATGCATAGAGATCATTCTGTCACTTATCCTCCATCATTGTTATTGATATGTATGAAAATGTATATGCATCAAATACAGGGTGTCTTTGTTTGGTTGGTTTTTCAAGCTGAAAAGCATGTTGTTACTTCTCCTACATACAGTTGTTAATTCCACTTCCACTGCTTTTTACTGTTTCACACTGTCCTATCATCACTGTTGGTGTCAGTCACCACAGTGTACAGTCATTCTTATGTGTATTGTACTTAAACTGTATATCTCTTGTATCTTATTTCCTTGCCATAGAAGTAATAAAAAAATAACTAAAAAGAAGATTTGGTTGTGATGTCTGCGTCTCTGTAACAACACACGATAGGTGTTAGACCAATATTTGAGTTTTGAAGTGTTCCTGAGCCCATGTAGTAATATCCGTTATACAATCACGTCAGTTTTTAGTGCAGCGCTGCCTGAGGGGTCGACGATCACAGCCATTCAGTGTTGGTTTGGGGCCTTGCCTCTTACGCATCACACAGCGTACATCACAGCTTTGCATCAATACATGTTTATGATTCAGCATAATACAAGTCAACATATATGTCAAATATTACGATGAAGATTTGTGTTATGCTGCACAAAAGCCAGATTGTTGCATTTTAAGTTTTTTCCACTAAAAAGTTACAAGACAATCAACACAGTGGTGTTAACTCGATAACATTGTGTCAGTCATGTGATCAAGCAAACAGGAAACCCACATAAAAGACAATAACAGCCCCTCATGCAGGCGGACTGAAGCTGCAGATTACTGGCCTGTTGAACGTGTTATTACATAGTTTCACTTTGTACTAAACACCACTCCTTCACTATTGGTACCACTGCATAACACAAGTCCAATCATTTTGTCAACAAAGTTCAGAAGTTAAAACTTGAAAGCATTCATCCACCAATTTGTCCATTAGAGTACCAAATACTCAGGACTGCAAGGAAACAGAATCATGATGATGATAATGATGTAAAAAGATACTCCAGGGTGTATCAGGACATGACTGCTGGGTGTGTTTACTGATGCAACAAAGCACACTCTGTGAGCACCACCTACCTATGTTTCTACAGACTGTTTCTACATTGGTTCAGAATCTCCGTGACACTAAGGTCAAGTAAGTATAAAGGCCTTTACAAACATGAGCTCGGTAGTCAGCAGCAACAAGTTCAAATGCGAAGGCTTCATAGACAATAGACTTTCTTAGACTGAGCAATGCACATCAAAGAGGACAGAAGCCTTGATACAAGTACTGAGGTGAATGAGCAAGAGAACAAACACCTCAAGGAAGCCTTAAAAGCTTGTGGCCAACACAAACTGTGCTACAAGAAGAGAAACTCTGGAGGATCCTGGGAACAAGACTCAACAATCAACTACCTTTCTCCAGCATGACTGACCTCACCTTTCATTGACCAGTATGTAGGATTTAGATTGTTATTCACGTCGGCGGTAATGACACCCGGTTACGCCAATCGGAGGTCACTAAAATTAATGTGTCATCGGTGTGTGCATACGCCAAAACGATGTCGGACTCCGTAGTTTTCTCTGGACCCCTACCCAATGTGACCAGTGATGACATGTATAGCCGCATGTCGTCATTCCACCGCTGGCTGTCGAGGTGGTGTCCAGCAAACGATGTGGGCTTCATAGATAATTGGACACCTTTCTGGGGAAAACCTGGTCTGATTAGGAGAGACGGCATCCATCCCACTTTGGATGGAGCAGCTCTCATATCTAGAAACATGGCCAAGTTTATTAGTCGACCAAAACCGTGACAACCCAGAGTTGAGACCAGGAAGCAGAGCTGCAGTCTTACACGCTTCTCTGCGCCTCCATTAGGGCAGCCACCCACCCAATCCTTTAGTATAGAGACTGTGTCTGTCCCCCGTCCACCTACATTATTTAAAGATAAAACAAACAGAGGAGGAGCTCATCATAAAAACCTAATAAAAATTAAAACAACATCCCCAGCAGTCCAAAATAAGATAATTAAATGTGGACTCTTGAATATCAGGTCTTTGTCCTCTAAAGCTGTTTTAGTCAATGAATTAATATCTGATTATGATATTGATTTATTTTGTCTTACTGAAACCTGGCTGCAGGAGGATGAATATGTTAGTTTAAATGAATCCACTCCTCCCAGTCATTGTAATACTCATATTCCTCGAAGTACTGGTCGAGGTGGTGGAGTTGGAGCCATATTTGACTCAAGTCTATTAATAAATCCTAAACCTAAACTAAATTATAACTCGTTTGAAAGTCTTGTTCTTAGCCTTGCTCACCCAACCTGGAAAACATTACAGCCAATTCTATTTGTTATAGTATATCGTGCTCCTGGTCCTTACTCTGAATTTTTATCTGAATTTGCAGAATTTGCATCAGGCTTGATCCTTAAAACAGATAAAGTAATTATTGTAGGTGATTTTAATATTCATGTGGACAACCACAATGATAGTCTTAGTACTGCGTTTATCTCTTTGTTAGATTCAATTGGCTTCTGTCAGAGTGTAAATAAACCGACTCATTGTCTGAACCACACTCTTGATCTTGTTCTCTCATATGGCATTGAAATTGATCATCTAATAGTCTTCCCACAGAATCCTCTTCTGTCAGACCATTTTTTAATAACCTTTGAGTTCATATTACTGGACTATAAGCCTTTCTGCAGAAACTCCTACAGCAGATGTTTATCTGATAGTGCTGTAGCCAAATTTAAGGAAGTGATTCCCTCAGTATTGAATTCAATGACTTGTCTCAATGTAGCAGAGGACTTGTCTGCTTCCTTTAGCCCCTCACAAATAGATCATCTTGTTGATAGTACTACAGGCTCATTACGAACAACTCTAGACTCTATTGCACCTCTGAAAAAGAAGATAATTAAACAAAGGAGGTTAGCACCATGGTATAGCCAGCAGACTCGCAACTTAAAGCAAGAGGCACGTAAATCTGAACACAAATGGCGTGCCACTAAACTGGAAGAATCTCGTTTAGCCTGGCAAGATAATCTTAAAACATACAGGAAGGCTCTCCGTAGTGCCAGAGCAGCCTACTACTCTTCATTAATAGAGGAAAATAAGAACAACCCCAGGTTTCTCTTCAGCACTGTAGCCAGGCTAACAGAGAGCCACAGCTCTATTGAGCCATCCATTCCTTTAGGTCTAAGTAGCAATGACTTCATGAGCTTCTTTAATGATAAAATTATAACTATTAGAGACAAAATTCATCACCTCTTGCCCTCAACAGGCACTGATCTGCATTCTGATACAGCAAGTTTGGAAACAGCTGTAAAACCTGATATATATTTAGACTGTTTTTCTCCAATCGACCTTCATCAAATAACTTCAATAATTTCTTCATCTAAGTCGTCAACCTGTCTCTTAGATCCCATCCCAACCAGGCTGGTCAAGGATGTTTTACCTCTAGTTAGCCCTTCTTTATTGGATATGATTAATCTGTCTTTATTATCAGGATATGTACCACAGTCCTTTAAAGTAGCTGTAATTAAACCTCTTCTTAAAAAGCCCACTCTAGACCCAGAGGTTTTAGCCAATTACAGACCGATATCAAACCTTCCCTTTCTCTCTAAGATACTTGAGAAAGCTGTAGCCAATCAGCTGTGCGACTTTCTCCATAAGAACAGTTTATATGAGGATTTTCAGTCAGGATTTAGAGTGCATCATAGCACAGAGACCGCACTAGTCAAAGTTACAAACGACCTCCTAATGGCATCAGACAAAGGACTCATCTCTGTACTTGTCCTGTTAGATCTTAGTGCCGCATTTGACACCATTGACCATCAAATTCTTTTACAGAGACTGGAACATCAAATTGGCATCAAAGGAACCGCCCTAAGCTGGTTTAAGTCTTATTTTTAGATCGTTCTCAGTTTGTTCTAGTCAATGATGAATCCTCCATGCATACCAAAGTTTGTCATGGAGTCCCACAAGGTTCTGTACTCGGACCACTTCTATTCAGTTTATATATGCTTCCTCTAGGGAACATTATTAGGAATCACTCCGTTAATTTTCATTGTTATGCCGACGACACCCAATTATATTTATCGATCAAGCCTGATGAAACCAATCAATTAACTAAACTCCAAGCATGCCTTAAAGATATAAAAAGTTGGATGACCTTCAATTTTCTGATGTTAAATTCAGACAAAACTGAAGTTCTTGTAATTGGACCCAAAAACATCAGAGACTCTCTCTCTAGAGACTTAGTTACCTTAGATGGGATCACCCTGGCCTCCAGCTCCACCGCAAAGAATCTTGGAGTTGTTTTTGATCAGGATTTGTCCTTTAATGTCCACATAAAACAAATTTCAAGGACTGCATTCTTCCATTTACGCAACATTGCCAAAATCAGACGCATTGTATCTCAAGCAGATGCAGAAAAACTAGTCCACGCATTTGTTACTTCTAGGCTGGACTATTGTAACTCATTGTTATCAGGCTGCTCCAATAAGTCTCTTAGGACTTTGCAGCTAATTCAGAATGCTGCTGCACGTGTTCTGACAGGAACCAAGATCAGAGATCACATCTCTCCCATTTTGGCTTCCTTGCATTGGCTACCTGTTAAATCTAGAATAGAATTTAAAATTCTTCTCCTTACATACAAAGCTCTTCATGGTCAGGCACCATCATATCTAAAAGAGCTCATAGTACCTTACTACCCCTCTAGAACACTGCGCTCTCAGAATGCTGGGTTCCTTGTAGTTCCTATAGTTTCCAAAAGTAGATTGGGAGCCAGAGCTTTCAGCTATCAAGCTCCTCTTCTGTGGAACAAACTACCATTTTGGGTTCGGGAGGCAGACACGGTCAACACTTTTAAGAGTAAACTTAAGACTTTCCTTTTTGATAGAGCTTATAGTTAGGGCTGGCTCAGGTCATCCCTTAGTTATGCTGCTATAGGACTATACTGCCGGGGACTCCTCCTTTCAGGGTTATGCCTAGCCAGGCATGGTATTGGTTGAAGATGCAGTCACATCTCCCTTTACTGAAAACCCTCTCTCTCTCTCTCTCTCTCTCTCTCTCTCTCTCTCTCTCTCTCTCTCTCTCTCTCTCTCACCATCACCACCACCATCTGTAAACATACATGTCTGTCATACATGTACATTAATGCATCTTACTAACTAAACTTCTTCCCCGGAGTTTCTGTGCTCTTTTGTCCAGCAGGTTCTCGTGGATCGTGACTGCTGCTGTGGTCCTGCATGACGTCCACTACATATATTATTACTGTCATTAATGTTACCAGATCTCCATTACAGTTTATAGTAACTTAGTTAATGATTTGCTGCTGCTGTGCATCTGTGTCTCTCTATCTCTATCACAGGTTCCACTGCTACTGTAATCATTTTATCATTCATTGTAATCCATTGTCATTTTTCATTGTAATTGTACAAAATGTTTCTGTTGACTTGTTGACTGTACACGTGACATCTATTGCACGTCTGTCCGTCCTGGGAGAGGGATCCCTCCTCTGTGGCTCTTCCTGAGGTTTCTTCCACTTTTTTCCCTGTTAAAAGGGTTTTTTGTGGGCAAGTTTTTCCTCACTCGAACCGAGGGTCTAAGGACAGAGGGTGTCACTCCCTGTACAGATTGTGAAGCCCTCCGAGGCAAAATGTATTTTGCGACTTTGGGCTATACAAATAAAATTTGATTGATTGATTGATTGATTTAGTGATGTCTAGTGGTGTAGGTGAGTATTGCAAGGAGAAAGTACGATGGCTGTGAAAAACAGGAAAGGCTGTATCCAGAACCAGTGTTTAATATGTCTGTTCTGGGCCAGTGTTGAAACATGGCAGTTCAACAATGATTAATACATAGTTGTGCATATTATATTACATTTAGTATACACTCTCTATAGATATGTATGAACTCTTCTATATGATAAGAAACGTATGCAGCTCTACACAAACATGCTTTTATCTCATACCTATTTTTGGATGGTTTTCTACTTCTGCTTTATGCATCAAAAGAGTCATGTCTGTAATAATACAGATTAATGATACTGTACAGTAAACAAAAGCACTACTGTAGAGATGTAGTCTCTAGTTGGAGTGTTATCTGAAGAAATCGTGTTTAATCTTTTACACCTAGACCCTCACTGAGCGTCACACCAATAGAAAACAACCACAGAAGAAAATGTTCCATTCAGCCAGCCAATCACACTTTACATTTCCTTTAATGGAAAGTCTACGCAGGTCATGACATCCGGTAGTGAGACGTGTTTCTTTGTCATTTAACTCTCGGCCATCTTCACACATGGACGGGCTGCACATTTTTCTGATCGCTCTCCTAGGTAATTCATTTAATTAAAATTTTTCGATTATTTAGTTACAATTCTTGGGTTCAATTTTGAAAACAATTCTCACATATTTTCTCATCGTTGTTGTTGCTGAGTAGAATCTGCATCTGCTTTAATGTGAAAACACTGAGCACATTTCAAACAGCTTTTATGATTGTGTTTGTATTCCAGGAGTTGTTTCTTACAGTCATGGTCAGATTTCTGGATCAGAGTTGGAGGTGACAGCCAGACCAGGAGACAACATCACTCTCTACTGTGACTGCAAATCATCAAGTGGAGTATACATCGTGTGGTACAGGAACTGCTCTCATGAGAACCAACCTTCTCTTAACCTAAGATACTATTATCCACATGAATCTAAAGCAGAATCCTCTCTAAAGCT
Organism: Argyrosomus regius; assembly: GCA_946959425.1. Taxonomy (NCBI): domain Eukaryota; kingdom Metazoa; phylum Chordata; class Actinopteri; family Sciaenidae; genus Argyrosomus; species Argyrosomus regius. Next base: position 6,395 of record CAMPSB010000642.1, on the reverse strand, counting down.
CATTCCTCGTTTCTACTTTGTGAGAAATGATTCCTCTAACTCCTGTGACCTGATGATCACAAATATCACTGATTCGGATGAGGGCCTCTACTACTGTGGAACTGAACAGCTCAAGGTGGACGATAAGGATAAAATTACTCACAGAGTTGAGTACACATATGGCAACGTCACAACAAGGATCAAAATAAGTGAGTATTGTGGTCAGAATTATCTTTGGGCCTCAAATATCTATGTGTGAATGTGGTCAAATCTGTGACCTCATTCATCTTAAGTCATAAATGTATTTCATGAAGAGAGAACAGGCACAAATACAGTTAAAGCAATATTGTGCAACTTTGCATTAGAATTTTTTTCTCACACTAATGTTAGTTCAGTTTGTTAGCCGGGTCACCCGGACTGTGAGCTGAGAGCACCGGGTGAAGTGTTAGTGTTTGTACCACAGGCGTTTTGAACCTCCAAGAGGAGGAGGTTTACAGGTCTATATCAGGTCTATCTAGCTAACTGGAGAAATCATCGTGTGGTTCAGGAACTGCTCTCATGAGAACCAACCTTCTCTTGTCCTAACATACGATTTTTCATCAAAACTATTCTCTGATAATATAAATCCCATTCCTCGTTTCTACTTTGTGAGAAATGATTCCTCTAACTCCTATGACCTGATGATCACAAACATCAGTGATTCGGATGAAGGCATCTACTACTGTGGAAAATACATTAGTCGCAGAGGTGATAACAGATATGGCAAAGTCACAACAAGGATCAAAATCAGTGAGTATTGTGGTCAGAATTATCTTTGGGCCTCAAATATCTGTGAGTGAATGTGTTTTTTAGTGAGTGTAACCATTTGACTAAATCATCATCATCATATAATGTGTTGAGATATTGTACATCATGAAGCCTACCACACAACGGCACACATACAACACACATTGTACGTGAAGATTATGTCACTTTATATGGAAATGTGCCGATTATATGAGATTGAAGAAAAAGTTACTTACTGCTGCATAAAATTCACCAATGAAACATGTTTATGTGATAACCCCCGAACAAGCCAGTGCGTAGCTTTAGATCCTCGGGCAGGTCACTTCTGGTTGTTCCAGAACATCATAGTGGTGATGCAGATATGCTAGAAGTGTTTTACTGACTGCAAAGAACCAAAGAGAAGAACAGTAAACGATGTAATCTATGTGTCTGATACAGATTCCAGCCCACAACCTGACTGCTGTGTGTGCAGCTCAAGCCCTGACAGCGTGCCCTGGATGATGGCGCTCACTCCAGCCATCACTACTCTCTCCTCCTTCCTCTGCTTTATTTTGCTTTATCACTTCTGTCAGAAAACAGGTACCTACTGCTATCTCACAGTTTGCTAAATTCATCTTTCTTTTCCCCGTTTTACTTTTGATTATGTTAAAATAATTATTTCAACAGGGAAGCTCTCTATATTTGTAAAAGCGTGCAGTCCGGTGCTACTCAGTGATGATGCTGTATTATTATTATTATTATTTTGCAGACAGGGAAGCTGACATCATCAACAGCGGATGGAATCAGGTAATGAACAGCAGGAATTTGTCTTAATCAGCACACGTGTCACATCTTTGTCATGTTCTTAATGGATTGCAGTCAGAAATCTTACGATATAACAACAGCAGTTCAACTATAATAATCATAAATGAATGTGTAAATAATATATGTCAAATTGTCTCTCAGGATGAAGACATGTATTTAACACGAGTTGTGTTCCGGGTTAAAGATGGACAAAAACACCAACAGACAGAGAAGAAGATTCAAATGGTCAACATTCAAGTTCCCTCTTGTTTTTCACACCAGTAGTCGTCGTATGTTTGTCCTGTGGCTTCAGACAAAGCAGTTCATGTGGCCAGTTTGTCATCAGACTTCCTGTATAATCAGACAGCAGCAGTCTTTTCTTTCTAACTTACATATATACATTTTCACACACGTGTTTTTATTTTCAGAAGTGATACAGTCTTACATGTGTATGTAATGTGTATATATGTGAAATATGTTATGAAGATTTCCAACTGTAGTTTCCTCTTGTTTAATTGGTAAGATGTGGGCTAATTTTAGGAATGTGAGATTAGATGAGATTATTAGATAAATGTAAATTGTTCTCAAAGTATTGAAGTGACGTTGTAATAAACTGAAATGAAAGCAGGAAACAGTAAAATATGTTCGGTCTCTGAAAAAATAAATAAATGTAGGATGTGGTTCTCTTTTTGTCTTTGGACTGTTTATTTATTAATTAAACAGTGACACTTATTCCACCACCTAATCACTGCAATAATACTGACTGATGTAATAATATTCTAGCCCTCTCACTATGCGATCCTCTGTCCCCTTATAATGAACATATATTATTATTTAACATTTTTATATAATATATATTGTTTATTTTATTTCTTGATTGTATACAGCATAATATAAACATAGGAAACTATAAGAATTATATAATATAATATAAAACATGACACAGTCTGATGTCAGTCAGACATTTACAGGGCTCTATTTGCTACTAGCCACTTTGTCCCTGTGGTCGTTGGGCGATGATAGACTTTATTTTTTTGACTCATTTGACTGTGGTTCATATTTCCTGTCAGACACAGAGCGTCTTTCTCTGTGGTAACATTTGCATAAAGAATAAGGACAGTTCAGTGTGAGGAAGGCCCACAGCATGACAGGAGAAAAAAACAAAAACTTTATTGACTATTATTAGAAACTTTCTCTCATAACCAACAATGGAAAGAGTGTTCAAATCTCACAGTAGGCATCAGATAACACTGATTTATTGTGATTTATTTTACTTTATAGATGCGTCTTTGAGCTTTTCACACACATTTTTGTTCATTATCTATTTACGCTTTGCTAATGTGTCCATTAACAGGACAATACAGAGTGTACAATGATGTTCGCCTCAACCACACCGTGTGGTTAATGTGATCAGTCAAGCTTTACAGGAAACCCACCGTGACAAACAGCCCCTCCTGTGACTGCAGAGCTCAACATGCAGACAGGCCGAAGGTGATGCAAGGTGTCCGTGCACGGCCTCACTGTGTTTACTGGTGATCAGTAAGAACTGAAGATGTTGAGAACACAGATCTTACTCTTAATAAAAAGTCCAACACAAAAGTTAAACATATCCATGTACTGAAATATTTGTTACAAATTGTTTACATGGTGCAAATCTCCAGCTGCTGACCACTGCTGACCTCTAGTGGAGGTAATGTGTAAAGACCAAAACAAAAATGGACACCAGAAGATGTTTGGCAAAAATCAAGCATGTGCGTAATGGCCAGTTTATTAAGCTGAGTTGTGGTTTTGTTGTTTTTGGACATTTTAAACATTTAGGTTCTTATAAAATAACAAGCTCAGCTTCATATCTGATCCACTTAAATGAAGTAGATGAAATATGAATGAACATAAACATACGTCACAGATAACTTGTTGAATACACTTCATCTCTGTTAAGTACACCAAACTTTTAGCTTTCACCAGCTGAAATGTGAAGAATTCACTCAGGCCCTTTAGATGCTAACCACTTCATTAGTCATCTGATATTACATAAAGTGTTACCATACATCACATACATGCAGTATTCCATGTAAACAGTTAACAGGGTGCCCAGAGTGTCACATCAGCAGAAAGGTGTTACCATATAACACCTTCATACGTAGGTGTTACAAAGAGTTCACAGGACATCGTATCACACCAACAGAAAACAACCAGACAAAATGTTTCACTGAACTCACCACCCAGACTTCCTTTAAAGGAAAAGATCTGCCCTTCATGACACTGTGAGACCTGTTACGCTGTCTTTGAACTCTCGGCCATCGTTACACATGGACGTGCTGCGCATTGTTCTGGTCGCTCTCTTAGGTAAGAACATTTGAATGATTTAATTACAATTGTTGAGTTTAATTTTGAGAATAATAATTTCTCATCATTGTTGTGTTGAGTAGAATCTGCATCTGCTTTAATGTGAAAACACTGAGCACATTTCAAACAGCTTTTATGACTGTGTTTGTATTCCAGGAGTTGTTTCTTACAGTCTTGGACAGATTTCTGGATCAGAGTTGGAGGTGACAGCCAGACCAGGAGACAACATCACTCTCTACTGTGACTGCAAATTATCAAGTGGAGTATACATCGTGTGGTACAGGAACTGCTCTCATAAGAACCAACCTTCTCTCGTCCTAAGATACCTTAAACATTATGAATGGTTCAAAACCAATAAAATTGTAGACTCTCTAAATCTCATTCCTCGTTTCCACTTTGTTGTTAACGATTCCTCTAACTCCTATGACCTGATAATCTTGAACGTCACTGATTCGGATGAGGGCCTCTACTACTGTGGAACTGAACAGGCCAAGGTGGACGATAAGGATAAAATTACTCGCAGAGTTGAGTACAGACATGGCAACATCACAACAAGGATCAAAATCAGTGAGTATTGTGGTCAGAATTATCTTTGGGCCTCAAATATCTGTGAGTGAATGTGTTTTTTAGTGAATGTAACCATTTGACTAAATCATCATCATCATATAATGTGTTGAGATATTGTACATCATGAAGCCTACCACACAACGGCACACATACAACACACATGTGAAGATTATGTCACTTTATATGGAAATGTGCCGATTATATGAGATTAAAGAAAAAAAAAGAAGTTACTTGCTGCTGCATAAAATTCACCAATGAAACATGTTTATGTGATAACCCCCGAACAAGCCAGTGCGTAGCTTTAGATCCTCGAGCAGGTCACTTCTGGTTGTTCCAGGGTCCAGGCTAAAAACTAGAAGTGATCGCACCTCGACTCTGGAATGGCCCGAGGAGATCAGGCTCGCTGATTCAGTCAACTCTTTATTATTATTATTTACAACAATACTTTATTTATTTACAACTCAAACATCATAGTGGTGATGCAAATATGCTAGAAATGTTTTACTGACTGCAAAGAACCAAAGAGAAGAACAGTAAACAATGTAATCTATGTGTCTGATACAGATTCCAGCCCACAACCTGACTGCTGTGTGTGCAGCTCAAGCCCTGACAGCGTGCCCTGGATGATGGCGCTCACTCCAGCCATCACTACTCTCTCCTCCTTCCTCTGCTTTATTTTGCTTTATCACTTCTGTCAGAAAACAGGTACCTACTGCTATCTCACAGTTTGCTAAATTCATCTTTCTTTTCCCCGTTTTACTTTTGATTATGTTAAAATAATTATTTCAACAGTTAAGCTCTCTATATTTGTAAAAGCGTGCAGTCCGGTGCTACTCAGTGATGATGCTGTATTATTATTATTATTATTATTATTTTTCAGACAGGGAAGCTGACATCATCAACAGCGGATGGAATCAGGTAATGAACAGCAGGAATTTGTCTTAATCAGCACACGTTTCACATCTTTGTCATGTTCTTAATGGATTGCAGTCAGAAATCTTACGATAAAACAACAGCAGTTCAAGTATAATAATCATAAATTAATGTGTAAATAATATATGTCAAATTGTCTCTCAGGATGAAGACATGTATTTAACACGAGTTGTGTTCCGGGTTAAAGATGGACAAAAACACCAACAGACAGAGAATGGAGTCAAAAGATGTTTGAAAGACCATCTGACTGCTGTCAACGGCAACACATACACACACACATGCATAAAGTGTGTGCATGCATATAAGCTTTATATAATCCCCAGATTTCTGCCTCTCCCTGTACATTTTTATGTATTTTTTCTAAACTCTGCAAAGTTCCTTTTTGTTTTTCACACCAGTAGTTGTATGTTTGTCCTGTGGCTTAAGAGTTAATTAGTGTGAGCTAATGAAACAACATGTTTAACATAAGTATGTAAATGATGTAGATGAGATTATTAGATAAATGTTCTCAAAGTATTGAAGTGACATTGTAATAAACTGAAATGAAAGCAGGAAACAGTAAAATATGTTCGGTCTCTGAAGTTATCTGACGCAAGTGAAGTAAATAAACTAATAATACTGATTGATGTAATAACATTCTAGCCCTCTCACTATACGACTCTCTGTTCTATTATAATGAATATATATTCTTATTAAGCATTTTTATATAATATATATTGTTCATTTATTTTCGATTGATCACCAGTAAACACAGTGAGGCCGTGCACGGACACCTTGCATCACCTTCGGCCTGTCTGCATGTTGAGCTCTGCAGTCACAGGAGGGGCTGTTTGTCACGGTGGGTTTCCTGTGAAGCTTGACTGATCACATTAACCACACGGTGTGGTTGAGGCGAACATCATTCTACACTCTGTATTGTCCTGTTAATGGACACATTAGCAAAGCGTTAATAGATGCTGAACAAAAATGTGTGTTTATATTATGCTGTAATAACATGAGGT
>CAMPSB010000641.1:0-39207 GCA_946959425.1 Argyrosomus regius | reverse complement strand
TTTGAATATGCGAAATCACATTACAGAGTAATTAACAATCACAAGCAAACCTGAATAAATCTTAATTTCAACCGTGTCTGTTCCTGAATTATTCACCTGATATTGGATGTAAAAAACCTAAATCAAAGGTTAGTCAGCACTTGAACTTGTGTGTTGTCATTACACTGATGCTTTCTGGCAAACACAAACACCACAAACAGGTTTAAGCCAGTAAGTGATATATTCTTTAGAACTTAATGTTCCTAAAACCCACCTGTAGACACGCCCAGCCTTTGTTCGCACAGTTTCCACGCAACTTCTGCACCGTTTAATCGGAAAGGTAATTTCCTTGAGCTTTTATTCACAGTTTAAAAGTGTCCTGAATATTTTTAGACATGTAGACACACCCGGCCTCAGGGCGATCGGTCCAGTATATAAGTCAGAGTCACAACAGAGACAGCATAACTTCACTGCTGTTTGCCAGCTAATATTACTTACTAGTCCAACAGCAACGTCCTCTTCGCTCTCTTCTCCTCTGCCATTATGTCTGTGCAAACTTCCCCGCTCCGTTGTGATCGGGACGTCACCGCCATGTCGCCGAACGTCACCGAAAAGACCCGAGTAGTCCCGAAGGAACCCGAACAGCTAAAAAGGGCAGCGAAGTTACCTGTTGAGTGCTGCGCACATCATAGTCAGTTATAATAATAATCATAACCGTCATGTAGTCACACTGTGTTCGTTGTGTGTGAGTACAAAGTTTGCATCGGTTGTTTTATTATTGTTTTGCTTTATTAACGTGCGTGGCGTGGTTTGGGACCGGTGGCCATGTTGTGATGCGTGCCCCCGCCCACATAGTTTTTCTTTTTATGAAACTATGAAAAACACATCCTGTACCTTGTTCATGTGTGGAACGAATAAAAGAGGATAAAGAAACTCTCTGAAGCAGCTGCAGTTTTTCCAGCAGAGAACTAAGGTCAGACTGTGTACGCCAGCATCCAAAATATAATTTACAATGTCCATAGAGCCCGGTTACGTTGCCTGCTTGCCCAGCTCCGGTTCTGGCACGACACTTGCTCAGCAATTCCTCTGCGGGCCTGACATTGGTCCAAACACTAACACTCCCCCTGTGCTCTGAGCTCACAGTCCGGGCAGCCCGGCTAAGAAACTGAGAGAAAAGTATAACTTAATCTATGACGTATGTCCATAAAAATTGAAAAGATTGAGCTCTCTGTATTTTATATCATTTACCATATTGTGACAAAGACAGAAGCAAAAGACACGTCCAACCATTTATCGCCATTTATTGATGCGGGAAGTCGATTTTAAGGCTGAGCTTTAACAACAACACAAATGTTATTTATAGTTTCAGAATAATTAGGCTTTTTATTAATTAGTTCTGTTCCTTCATTTAGACAGTTGTCCTCTGGTGTTTTGTTGGTTTGTGTTGAAATATGTGCCTAATAACCTTCAGACTGTTAGCTTGAACATTGTAGCCATAATAGAATAATCTCAATGCAACTAACCCAGTGCTTTGCACTGTTATGTGTTTGGTTATGTCATGAAGTATTGGTTCACTGGTGAAGTTTGAATGATCTTGTCATTAACTCAGTCCCTTTTCAAGCTGTTGTTGCAGTGATCAGCTTCATGTCGTTGTATGTCCTAGCATTGCTTTAAACTGTTGACCATTCAGAGTCATGAGTTAACTTCAGCACAACTATTTAGATTGAATAAGTCTTAATTTCAACCCTGTCTGTTCCTGAATTATTCACCTGATATTGGATGTAAAAAACCTAAATCAAAGGTTAGTCAGCACTTGAACTTGTGTGTTGTCATTACACTAATGCTTTCTGGCAAACACAAACAGGTTTAAGCCAGTAAGTGATATATTCTTTAGAACTTAATGTTTCTAAAACTCACCTGGGTAGATTTTTGAGATGCTTCTGACATGTAGACACGCCCAGCCTTTGTTCGCACAGTTTCCACGCAACTTCTGCTGAGTTTAATCGCAAAGGTGAGTTTCTTGATCTTTTATTCACAGTTTAACCCTCCTGTTGTCTTCGGGTCAAATTGACCCGTTTTCAAAAGTTAATATGTCATAACTTTGGTTTTCTTCCATATAATTACCTGAAAATGACATGGATGGTCCCAGACTATGGTCTTTGCAAGTCAAATTAATTATGACTATTTTTGTTGATTTATGTGTGTTTAATTCAAATTTATAGCACCTGTGGTCTTCCCTGGTCAATTTGACCCGGCCACATTTAGTGGTGCAATGGGTCACACTATTGCACTTTCCAATGAGTACACACACACAAACACGCACACACACACCCACACACACCCACACCCCCCCCCCCCCCCACACACACACACGCACACACACACACACGTACACATGCACACACACACATACGTACACGCACACACACGTACACGCACGTACACGCACACAGACACACACATGCACACACATACACACACACACACACACACACACACAGCCAGACACTCAGACGCACACACACACACACACACACACACACACGCATATACACACTTTTTGTGCTTTATAAACAGTCAAATTAGACGGGTCAATTTGACCCGGGAAGACAACAGGTGTGACTATTTGCTGCCATCAAAAAAATTGAAGTAGTTTCAACACAGTATTCTCACCAAACTTTGACATATTCCAGCCTGTGATATTCCATCAACTTTTGTGTTTCTGGTCATAACTATAGTGAAAATAATTCAGAATTTCTGTTTTTTTTAACTCAAAAATGAGGTATAAGTTTATGCAAATTAGGTCTGTAATACCATAAATTACAAAAATAAGTATAAAATATATGTTAATGTGTTGGAAAGAAGTTCACTAAAAAGGTGAAACAAAAAAAATTGGTAATAATTTTATACCTCATTCTTTATAAGCAGTCAAAACAGACCGGGTCAATTTGACCCGGGAGGACAAAAGGTGCGTAGTAAATGGGAAGACAATACGAGGGTTAAAAGTATCCTGAATATTTTTCATGAATTAAAGACAGAGGTTTGCTCTCTTGTAGAAAATGAGAGCTCACGTTGTGTTCCTGCTCTTTGCTCTCATCGTGGTCGGGCTAACAGCGACGCCATCTGATGCCCACGGAGACTATGACGGTGGAAGCAACGACCTGGTCCAACCAGAAATGCTGAACGCTGATATGAAAGAACTGCAGAGAGGCAACAACAACTTTGAAAATGGAGGTCAGACTTAAGAAATCACATTATTTCGCTGCCATGTCACTTTTTAAAAGTCATACAAGTCCTTACGTGTCATTAGAGTTTGATTCAGACACACTTTGTCCTTTTTCTCTTTGATATTTGCACCGTTATGTGGAATGGATTCGTGTTTGTTTGCCATTGGTTTGATGTGGGAATAATTTAAAGATCAGGAGATTCAACATACTTTGTGTGGTCATATACTCAGCTTCATGTTAATATATATTCCCAGCAATGTGTTACTGGGAAAGGTAACGAGAGTTTTCCAAAGAATTTTCTACATGACAGAAACTTTATTTAAGGGCTGAAACATGAAATGCACACTATGGTTATTTCTAAGTTACTTTAGAGAGTAGCCAATCTTTACACCTCATGTTTAAGTACATGTCAAGTCACAGCAGAGTTCAGTGAAACTGACTTTTTTAAGAATGTGTTGTGGTTGTGCTGTTATCTTGCTGTTAATTGTATTTGTAATAAAATATTCTGAATTTTATTTTGCAGAGTATGACTAGTCCATGAGCATGATGAGAAACAGCTTGAAGACCTCCTCTAAATCTGACCCAACCTGTCTGCAGCTGAATGAAATGCACAACGATAAAATACATGTTCACACGTTGATGTTCTATATTTGTGTTATGAGCAAATAAAGAGTGTGATGAACTCTAATGATGCTTTATTGTCTTTTTTCTTTTCGTGAGCATGATTTTAAGATTTTGATTTCAGACAATTGAATTTGGGAGAAAAAAACAACTCACATTACAGAATAAATATGACCACAAGAAAACCTGAATGAATCTTAATTTATCTCCACTGAATGTCCGTGACCTCCGACCCATCGGGTAGCAAAGGCTGCATTAAAAACCCACATGACTGTATAAAGGATATTACTACATGGGCTCAGTTCATCTCTGCATCTACAGATGAAGTTCAGACTCTACCATGCAACGAGAAAAACAGATATCAACAACATCCAGAAACACAGCACACTTCTCTGGACCAGAACATCTGAGACGGACTGATGGAAAGTGTTCTGACGAGTCCACATCTCAAACTGATCAGCATCATATTTTGTGGCTGTGCTACCACAGCAAATGGAAATGATGTTTTGTGCATGTTTCTAATGATTAATAGGACTTTTGACTGATCTCAGTCAAAAAAAAAATGTGTTGATCAGAAGATTGTTTCCAACTTGTCAGATTATTAAGTCCAAATTAGGTCAAATAGTGTTATTCTTCAGGTGAAAAGAATAACACGCAGGATTCATCAAAGTTGGCAGCAGATAGAGCTTTTATTATCTTAACAGACAAACAAAGCCCGAGTCATCCATGGAAAGACTGATTTCCAGTCTCAAAGCATCTCCTTTTATACTATTCAGTGTTATACGTCAATGACATAAGTCCTGCCCACCTTTTTATTCGCCCACGACATAATGGTGTAAACACATGCCAGGTGTTCAGGTTACTCCAGGACACACACCTGTCAAAACTTGGGGACTCTCCAATGTAATAGTGTCTCCCTAGAACAACAGCAACGTCCTCTTCGCTCTCTTCTCCTCTGCCATTATGTCCATAGAGGCTGCTGAGTCCGGTTACGTTGCCTACTTGCCCAGCTCCGGTCCTGGCACGACACTTGCTCAGCAATTCCTCTGCGGGCCTGACATTGGTCCAAACATTAACACTCCCCCTGTGCTCTGAGCTCACAGTCCGGGCAGCCCGGCTAAGAAACTGAGAGAAAAGTATAACTTAATCTATGACGTATGTCCATAAAAATTGAAAAGATTGAGCTCTCTGTATTTTATATCATTTACCATATTGTGACAAAGACAGAAGCAAAAGACACGTCCAACCATTTATCGCCATTTATTGATGCGGGAAGTCGATTTTAAGGCTGAGCTTTAACAACAACACAAATGTTATTTATAGTTTCAGAATAATTAGGCTTTTTATTAATTAGTTCTGTTCCTTCATTTAGACAGTTGTCCTCTGGTGTTTTGTTGGTTTGTGTTGAAATATGTGCCTAATAACCTTCAGACTGTTAGCTTGAACATTGTAGCCATAATAGAATAATCTCAATGCAACTAACCCAGTGCTTTGCACTGTTATGTGTTTGGTTATGTCATGAAGTATTGGTTCACTGGTGAAGTTTGAATGATCTTGTCATTAACTCAGTCCCTTTTCAAGCTGTTGTTGCAGTGATCAGCTTCATGTCGTTGTATGTCCTAGCATTGCTTTAAACTGTTGACCATTCAGAGTCATGAGTTAACTTCAGCACAACTATTTAGATTGAATAAGTCTTAATTTCAACCCTGTCTGTTCCTGAATTATTCACCTGATATTGGATGTAAAAAACCTAAATCAAAGGTTAGTCAGCACTTGAACTTGTGTGTTGTCATTACACTAATGCTTTCTGGCAAACACAAACAGGTTTAAGCCAGTAAGTGATATATTCTTTAGAACTTAATGTTTCTAAAACTCACCTGGGTAGATTTTTAAGATGCTTCTGACATGTAGACACGCCCAGCCTTTGTTCGCACAGTTTCCACGCAACTTCTGCACCGTTTAATCGGAAAGGTAATTTCCTTGAGCTTTTATTCACAATTTAAAAGTATCCTGAATATTTTTAGACATGTAGACACACCCGGCCTCAGGGCGATCGGTCCGGTATATAAGTCAGAGTCACAACAGAGACAGCACAACTTCACTGCTGTTTGCACGCAACTTCTGCTGAGTTTAATCGCAAAGGTAAGTTTCCTGATCTTTTATTCACAGTTTAAAAGTATCCTGAATATTTTTCATGAATTAAAGACAGAGGTTTGCTCTCTTGTAGAAAATGAGAGCTCACGTTGTGTTCCTGCTCTTTGCTCTCATCGTGGTCGGGCTAACAGCGACGCCATCTGATGCCCACGGAGACTATGACGGTGGAAGCAACGACCTGGTCCAACCAGAAATGCTGAACGCTGATATGAAAGAACTGCAGAGAGGCAACAACAACTTTGAAAATGGAGGTCAGACTTAAGAAATCACATTATTTCGCTGCCATGTCACTTTTTAAAAGTCATACAAGTCCTTTCTTGTCATAGAGTTTGATTCAGACACACTTTGTCCTTTTTCTCTTTGATATTTGCACCGTTATGTGGAATGGATTCGTGTTTGTTTGCCACTGGTTTGATGTGGGAATAATTTAAAGATCAGGAGATTCAACATACTTTGTGTGGTCATATACTCAGCTTCATGTTAATATATATTCCCAGCAATGTGTTACTGGGAAAGGTAACGAGAGTTTTCCAAAGAATTTTCTACATGACAGAAACTTTATTTAAGGGCTGAAACATGAAATGCACACTATGGTTATTTCTAAGTTACTTTACAGAGTAGCCAATCTTTACACCTCATGTTTAAATACATGTCAAGTCACAGCAGAGTTCAGTGAAACTGACTTTTTTAAGAATGTGTTGTGGTTGTGCTGTTATCTTGCTGTTAATTGTATTTGTAATAAAATATTCTGAATTTTATTTTGCAGACTATGACTAGTCCATGAGCATGATGAGAAACAGCTTGAAGACCTCCTCTAAATCTGACCCAACCTGTCTGCAGCTGAATGAAATGCACAACGATAAAATACATGTTCACGCGTTGATGTTCTATATTTGTGTTATGAGCAAATAAAGAGTGTGATGAACTCTAATGATGCTTTATTGTCTTTTTTCCTTTTCGTGAGCATGATTTTTAAGATTTTGATTTCAGACAATTGAATTTGGGAGAAAAAAACAACTCACATTACAGAATAAATATGACCACAAGAAAACCTGAATGAATCTTAATTTATCTCCACTGAATGTCCGTGACCTCCGACCCATCGGGTAGCAAAGGCTGCATTAAAAACCCACATGACTGTATAAAGGATATTACTACATGGGCTCAGTTCATCTCTGCATCTACAGATGAAGTTCAGACTCTACCATGCAACGAGAAAAACAGATATCAATAACATCCAGAAACACAGCACACTTCTCTGGACCAGAACATCTGAGACGGACTGATGGAAAGTGTTCTGACGAGTCCACATCTCAAACTGATCAGCATCATATTTTGTGGCTGTGCTACCACAGCAAATGGAAATGATGTTTTGTGCATGTTTCTAATGATTAATAGGACTTTTGACTGATCTCAGTCAAAAAAAAATGTGTTGATCAGAAGATTGTTTCCAACTTGTCAGATTATTAAGTCCAAATTAGGTCAAATAGTGTTATTCTTCAGGTGAAAAGAATAACACGCAGGATTCATCAAAGTTGGCAGCAGATAGAGCTTTTATTATCTTAACAGACAAACAAAGCCCGAGTCATCCATGGAAAGACTGATTTCCAGTCTCAAAGCATCTCCTTTTATACTATTCAGTGTTATACGTCAATGACATAAGTCCTGCCCACCTTTTTATTCGCCCACGACATAATGGTGTAAACACATGCCAGGTGTTCAGGTTACTCCAGGACACACACCTGTCAAAACTTGGGGACTCTCCAATGTAATAGTGTCTCCCTAGAACAACAGCAACGTCCTCTTCGCTCTCTTCTCCTCTGCCATTATGTCCATAGAGGCTGCTGAGTCCGGTTACGTTGCCTACTTGCCCAGCTCCGGTTCTGGCACGACACTTGCTCAGCAATTCCTCTGCGGGCCTGACATTGGTCCAAACATTAACACTCCCCCTGTGCTCTGAGCTCACAGTCCGGGCAGCCCGGCTAAGAAACTGAGAGAAAAGTATAACTTAATCTATGACGTATGTCCATAAAAATTGAAAAGATTGAGCTCTCTGTATTTTATATCATTTACCATATTGTGACAAAGACAGAAGCAAAAGACACGTCCAACCATTTATCGCCATTTATTGATGCGGGAAGTCGATTTTAAGGCTGAGCTTTAACAACAACACAAATGTTATTTATAGTTTCAGAATAATTAGGCTTTTTATTAATTAGTTCTGTTCCTTCATTTAGACAGTTGTCCTCTGGTGTTTTGTTGGTTTGTGTTGAAATATGTGCCTAATAACCTTCAGACTGTTAGCTTGAACATTGTAGCCATAATAGAATAATATCAATGCAACTAACCCAGTGCTTTGCACTGTTATGTGTTTGGTTATGTCATGAAGTATTGGTTCACTGGTGAAGTTTGAATGATCTTGTCATTAACTCAGTCCCTTTTCAAGCTGTTGTTGCAGTGATCAGCTTCATGTCGTTGTATGTCCTAGCATTGCTTTAAACTGTTGACCATTCAGAGTCATGAGTTAACTTCAGCACAACTATTTAGATTGAATAAGTCTTAATTTCAACCCTGTCTGTTCCTGAATTATTCACCTGATATTGGATGTAAAAAACCTAAATCAAAGGTTAGTCAGCACTTGAACTTGTGTGTTGTCATTACACTAATGCTTTCTGGCAAACACAAACAGGTTTAAGCCAGTAAGTGATATATTCTTTAGAACTTAATGTTTCTAAAACTCACCTGGGTAGATTTTTAAGATGCTTCTGACATGTAGACACGCCCAGCCTTTGTTCGCACAGTTTCCACGCAACTTCTGCACCGTTTAATCGGAAAGGTAATTTTCTTGAGCTTTTATTCACAATTTAAAAGTATCCTGAATATTTTTAGACATGTAGACACACCCGGCCTCAGGGCGATCGGTCCGGTATATAAGTCAGAGTCAGAACAGAGACAGCATAACTTCACTGCTGTTTGCACGCAACTTCTGCTGAGTTTAATCGCAAAGGTAAGTTTCCTGATCTTTTATTCACAGTTTAAAAGTATCCTGAATATTTTTCATGAATTAAAGACAGAGGTTTGCTCTCTTGTAGAAAATGAGAGCTCACGTTGTGTTCCTGCTCTTTGCTCTCATCGTGGTCGGGCTAACAGCGACGCCATCTGATGCCCACGGAGACTATGACAGTGTACGCGACGACCTGGTCCAACCAGAAATGCTGAACGCTGATATGAAAGAACTGCAGAGAGGCAACAACAACTTTGAAAATGGAGGTCAGACTTAAGAAATCACATTATTTCGCTGCCATGTCACTTTTTAAAAGTCATACAAGTCCTTACGTGTCATTAGAGTTTGATTCAGACACACTTTGTCCTTTTTCTCTTTGATATTTGCACCGTTATGTGGAATGGATTCGTGTTTGTTTGCCACTGGTTTGATGTGGGAATAATTTAAAGATCAGGAGATTCAACATACTTTGTGTGGTCATATACTCAGCTTCATGTTAATATATATTCCCAGCAATGTGTTACTGGGAAAGGTAACGAGAGTTTTCCAAAGAATTTTCTACATGACAGAAACTTTATTTAAGGGCTGAAACATGAAATGCACACTATGGTTATTTCTAAGTTACTTTACAGAGTAGCCAATCTTTACACCTCATGTTTAAGTACATGTCAAGTCACAGCAGAGTTCAGTGAAACTGACTTTTTTAAGAATGTGTTGTGGTTGTGCTGTTATCTTGCTGTTAATTGTATTTGTAATAAAATATTCTGAATTTTATTTTGCAGAGTATGACTAGTCCATGAGCATGATGAGAAACAGCTTGAAGACCTCCTCTAAATCTGACCCAACCTGTCTGCAGCTGAATGAAATGCACAACGATAAAATACATGTTCACGCGTTGATGTTCTATATTTGTGTTATGAGCAAATAAAGAGTGTGATGAACTCTAATGATGCTTTATTGTCTTTTTTCTTTTCGTGAGCATGATTTTAAGATTTTGATTTCAGACAATTGAATTTGGGAGAAAAAAACAACTCACATTACAGAATAAATATGACCACAAGAAAACCTGAATGAATCTTAATTTATCTCCACTGAATGTCCGTGACCTCCGACCCATCGGGTAGCAAAGGCTGCATTAAAAACCCACATGACTGTATAAAGGATATTACTACATGGGCTCAGTTCATCTCTGCATCTACAGATGAAGTTCAGACTCTACCATGCAACGAGAAAAACAGATATCAACAACATCCAGAAACACAGCACACTTCTCTGGACCAGAACATCTGAGACGGACTGATGGAAAGTGTTCTGACGAGTCCACATCTCAAACTGATCAGCATCATATTTTGTGGCTGTGCTACCACAGCAAATGGAAATGATGTTTTGTGCATGTTTCTAATGATTAATAGGACTTTTGACTGATCTCAGTCAAAAAAAAAATGTGTTGATCAGAAGATTGTTTCCAACTTGTCAGATTATTAAGTCCAAATTAGGTCAAATAGTGTTATTCTTCAGGTGAAAAGAATAACACGCAGGATTCATCAAAGTTGGCAGCAGATAGAGCTTTTATTATCTTAACAGACAAACAAAGCCCGAGTCATCCATGGAAAGACTGATTTCCAGTCTCAAAGCATCTCCTTTTATACTATTCAGTGTTATACGTCAATGACATAAGTCCTGCCCACCTTTTTATTCGCCCACGACATAATGGTGTAAACACATGCCAGGTGTTCAGGTTACTCCAGGACACACACCTGTCAAAACTTGGGGACTCTCCAATGTAATAGTGTCTCCCTAGAACAACAGCAACGTCCTCTTCGCTCTCTCTCTCCTCTGCCATTATGTCCATAGAGGCTGCTGAGTCCGGTTACGTTGCCTACTTGCCCAGCTCCGGTTCTGACACGACACTTGCTCAGCAATTCCTCTGCGGGCCTGACATTGGTCCAAACATTAACACTCCCCCTGTGCTCTGAGCTCACAGTCCGGGCAGCCCGGCTAAGAAACTGAGAGAAAAGTATAACTTAATCTATGACGTATGTCCATAAAAATTGAAAAAATTGAGCTCTCTGTATTTTATATCATTTACCATATTGTGACAAAGACAGAAGCAAAAGACACGTCCAACCATTTATCGCCATTTATTGATGCGGGAAGTCGATTTTAAGGCTGAGCTTTAACAACAACACAAATGTTATTTATAGTTTCAGAATAATTA
Source organism: Argyrosomus regius (assembly GCA_946959425.1). Taxonomy (NCBI): domain Eukaryota; kingdom Metazoa; phylum Chordata; class Actinopteri; family Sciaenidae; genus Argyrosomus; species Argyrosomus regius. Next base: position 28,004 of record CAMPSB010000641.1, on the reverse strand, counting down.
GGCTTTTTATTAATTAGTTCTGTTCCTTCATTTAGACAGTTGTCCTCTGGTGTTTTGTTGGTTTGTGTTGAAATATGTGCCTAATAACCTTCAGACTGTTAGCTTGAACATTGTAGCCATAATAGAATAATCTCAATGCAACTAACCCAGTGCTTTGCACTGTTATGTGTTTGGTTATGTCATGAAGTATTGGTTCACTGGTGAAGTTTGAATGATCTTGTCATTAACTCAATCCCTTTTCAAGCTGTTGTTGCAGTGATCAGCTTCATGTCGTTGTATGTCCTAGCATTGCTTTAAACTGTTGACCATTCAGAGTCATGAGTTAACTTCAGCACAACTATTTAGATTGAATAAGTCTTAATTTCAACCCTGTCTGTTCCTGAATTATTCACCTGATATTGGATGTAAAAAACCTAAATCAAAGGTTAGTCAGCACTTGAACTTGTGTGTTGTCATTACACTAATGCTTTCTGGCAAACACAAACACCACAAACAGGTTTAAGCCAGTAAGTGATATATTCTTTAGAAGTTAATGTTCCCAAAACCCACCTGTAGACACGCCCAGCCTTTGTTCGCACAGTTTCCACGCAACTTCTGCACCGTTTAATCGGAAAGGTAATTTCCTTGAGCTTTTATTCACAGTTTAAAAGTGTCCTGAATATTTTTAGACATGTAGACACACCCGGCCTCAGGGCGATCGGTCCAGTATATAAGTCAGAGTCACAACAGAGACAGCATAACTTCACTGCTGTTTGCCAGCTAATATTACTTACTAGTCCAACAGCAACGTCCTCTTCGCTCTCTTCTCCTCTGCCATTATGTCTGTGCAAACTTCCCCGCTCCGTTGTGATCGGGACGTCACCGCCATGTCGCCGAACGTCACCGAAAAGACCCGAGTAGTCCCGAAGGAACCCGAACAGCTAAAAAGGGCAGCGAAGTTACCTGTTGAGTGCTGCGCACATCATAGTCAGTTATAATAATAATCATAACCGCCATGTAATCACACTGTGTTCGTTGTGTGTGAGTACAAAGTTTGCATCGGTTGTTTTATTATTGTTTTGCTTTATTAACGTGCGTGGCGTGGTTTGGGACCGGTGGCCATGTTGTGATGCGTGCCCCCGCCCACATAGTTTTTCTTTTTATGAAACTATGAAAAACACATCCTGTACCTTGTTCATGTGTGGAACGAATAAAAGAGGATAAAGAAACTCTCTGAAGCAGCTGCAGTTTTTCCAGCAGAGAACTAAGGTCAGACTGTGTACGCCAGCATCCAAAATATAATTTACAATGTCCATAGAGCCCGGTTACGTTGCCTGCTTGCCCAGCTCCGGTTCTGACACGACACTTGCTCAGCAATTCCTCTGCGGGCCTGACATTGGTCCAAACACTAACACTCCCCCTGTGCTCTGAGCTCACAGTCCGGGCAGCCCGGCTAAGAAACTGAGAGAAAAGTATAACTTAATCTATGACGTATGTCCATAAAAATTGAAAAGATTGAGCTCTCTGTATTTTATATCATTTACCATATTGTGACAAAGACAGAAGCAAAAGACACGTCCAACCATTTATCGCCATTTATTGATGCGGGAAGTCGATTTTAAGGCTGAGCTTTAACAACAACACAAATGTTATTTATAGTTTCAGAATAATTAGGCTTTTTATTAATTAGTTCTGTTCCTTCATTTAGACAGTTGTCCTCTGGTGTTTTGTTGGTTTGTGTTGAAATATGTGCCTAATAACCTTCAGACTGTTAGCTTGAACATTGTAGCCATAATAGAATAATCTCAATGCAACTAACCCAGTGCTTTGCACTGTTATGTGTTTGGTTATGTCATGAAGTATTGGTTCACTGGTGAGGTTTGAATGATCTTGTCATTAACTCAATCCCTTTTCAAGCTGTTGTTGCAGTGATCAGCTTCATGTCGTTGTATGTCCTAGCATTGCTTTAAACTGTTGACCATTCAGAGTCATGAGTTAACTTCAGCACAACTATTTAGATTGAATAAGTCTTAATTTCAACCCTGTCTGTTCCTGAATTATTCACCTGATATTGGATGTAAAAAACCTAAATCAAAGGTTAGTCAGCACTTGAACTTGTGTGTTGTCATTACACTAATGCTTTCTGGCAAACACAAACAGGTTTAAGCCAGTAAGTGATATATTCTTTAGAACTTAATGTTTCTAAAACTCACCTGGGTAGATTTTTAAGATGCTTCTGACATGTAGACACGCCCAGCCTTTGTTCGCACAGTTTCCACGCAACTTCTGCACCGTTTAATCGGAAAGGTAATTTCCTTGAGCTTTTATTCACAATTTAAAAGTATCCTGAATATTTTTAGACATGTAGACACACCCGGCCTCAGGGCGATCGGTCCGGTATATAAGTCAGAGTCACAACAGAGACAGCACAACTTCACTGCTGTTTGCACGCAACTTCTGCTGAGTTTAATCGCAAAGGTAAGTTTCCTGATCTTTTATTCACAGTTTAAAAGTATCCTGAATATTTTTCATGAATTAAAGACAGAGGTTTGCTCTCTTGTAGAAAATGAGAGCTCACGTTGTGTTCCTGCTCTTTGCTCTCATCGTGGTCGGGCTAACAGCGACGCCATCTGATGCCCACGGAGACTATGACGGTGGAAGCAACGACCTGGTCCAACCAGAAATGCTGAACGCTGATATGAAAGAACTGCAGAGAGGCAACAACAACTTTGAAAATGGAGGTCAGACTTAAGAAATCACATTATTTCGCTGCCATGTCACTTTTTAAAAGTCATACAAGTCCTTTCTTGTCATAGAGTTTGATTCAGACACACTTTGTCCTTTTTCTCTTTGATATTTGCACCGTTATGTGGAATGGATTCGTGTTTGTTTGCCACTGGTTTGATGTGGGAATAATTTAAAGATCAGGAGATTCAACATACTTTGTGTGGTCATATACTCAGCTTCATGTTAATATATATTCCCAGCAATGTGTTACTGGGAAAGGTAACGAGAGTTTTCCAAAGAATTTTCTACATGACAGAAACTTTATTTAAGGGCTGAAACATGAAATGCACACTATGGTTATTTCTAAGTTACTTTAGAGAGTAGCCAATCTTTACACCTCATGTTTAAGTACATGTCAAGTCACAGCAGAGTTCAGTGAAACTGACTTTTTTAAGAATGTGTTGTGGTTGTGCTGTTATCTTGCTGTTAATTGTATTTGTAATAAAATATTCTGAATTTTATTTTGCAGAGTATGACTAGTCCATGAGCATGATGAGAAACAGCTTGAAGACCTCCTCTAAATCTGACCCAACCTGTCTGCAGCTGAATGAAATGCACAACGATAAAATACATGTTCACACGTTGATGTTCTATATTTGTGTTATGAGCAAATAAAGAGTGTGATGAACTCTAATGATGCTTTATTGTCTTTTTTCTTTTCGTGAGCATGATTTTTAAGATTTTGATTTCAGACAATTGAATTTGGGAGAAAAAAACAACTCACATTACAGAATAAATATGACCACAAGAAAACCTGAATGAATCTTAATTTATCTCCATTCTGCCTGCCTTTGCTGCCATCTGGTTGTTCCCCTGAAGAATGCATGACTTGTATTCAGTAGAATACAGCACAAAGATATTTAATGTTCAAACAGATTTTTTTGACTTTATTGTTTTCTGTAAATATTCACTCATTCTGACTTTAAAGCAGCAGCACGTCTCAATAAAGTTTTGTCAGGGTGAAGAACAGAGTGAACAACATTTATCACCGTCTACAATCCAGAATATCGTTCAAAGATTCAGAGAATCAGAGAAATCTCTGCATGTAAGGGGCAAGGCCCAAAACAAATACTGAATGTCCGTGACCTCCGACACATCGGGTAGCAAAGGCTGCATTAAAAACCCACATGACTGTATAAAGGATATTACTACATGGGCTCAGTTCATCTCTGCATCTACAAATGAATTTCAGACTCTACCATGCAAAGAGAAGGACAGATATCAACAACATCCAGAAACACAGCACACTTCTCTGGACCAGAACATCTGAGGCGGACTGATGGAAAGTGTTCTGACGAGTCCACATCTCAAACTGATCAGCATCATATTTTGTGGCTGTGCTGCAACATCAGATGGAAATGATGTTTTGTGCATGTTTCTAATGATTAATAGGACTCTTAGTCCACAGGGCAGTGGTGCACTTCAGCCTCTTGTGACAGAAATGAGTATCACAACAACAAACACTTAAAAATGATCCTGACCAAACAAAAAACTTACCAAAAACAACAGAGTGTTGTCATTACACTAATGCTTTCTGGCTACTGTGTATCTCTAAACCAGTCTGGTTACCCCACAAACAGGTTTAAGACAATGAGATTATTTTTGGAATTTATTCTTCCTAAAACTCACCTGGGTAGATTTTTAAGATGCTTCAGACATGTAGACACACCCGGCCTCAGTGCGAACGGTCCGGTATACAAGTCAGAGTCACAACAGAGACAGCATAACGTCACTGCTGTTTTCCCGCAACTTCTGCTGAGTTTAATCGCAAAGGTGAGTTTCTTGATCTTTTATTCACAGTTTAAACGTATCCTGAATATTTTTCATGAATTAAAGACAGAGGTTTGCTCTCTTGTAGAAAATGAGAGCTCACGTTGTGTTCCTGCTCTTTGCTCTTGTGGTCGGGCTAACAGCGACGCCATCTGATTCCCACGGAGACCATGCAGGTATTATTGCAAGAATGTCGTACATACTTTAATAACACTAACCAACAACTTTGTGGATTTGTTCTCTGACAGCACTTGTTCAATCTTACAGTTATCCCAGACGACGTGGCCATACCAGAAATGTTGAACACTGATATGAGCGAACTGCAGAGAGGCAACGAAAACTCAGAGAGCACTAAAGGTCCTCATGTTTAAGTACGTGTCAAGTTAAAGTCCACGGCAGAGTTCAGGGAAACTGACTTTTTTAAGAATGTGTTGTGGTTGTGCTGTTATCTTGCTGTTAATTGTATTTGTAATAAAATATTCTGAATTTTATTTTGCAGACTATGACTAGTCCATGAGCATGATGAGAAACAGCTTGAAGACCTCCTCTAAATCTGACCCAACCTGTCTGCAGCTGAATGAAATGCACAACGATAAAATACATGTTCACGCGTTGATGTTCTATATTTGTGTTATGAGCAAATAAAGAGTGTGATGAACTCTAATGATGCTTTATTGTCTTTTTTCTTTTCGTGAGCATGATTTTTAAGATTTTGATTTCAGACAATTGAATTTGGGAGAAAAAAACAACTCACATTACAGAATAAATATGACCACAAGAAAACCTGAATGAATCTTAATTTATCTCCACTGAATGTCCGTGACCTCCGACCCATCGGGTAGCAAAGGCTGCATTAAAAACCCACATGACTGTATAAAGGATATTACTACATGGGCTCAGTTCATCTCTGCATCTACAGATGAAGTTCAGACTCTACCATGCAACGAGAAAGACAGATATCAACAACATCCAGAAACACAGCACACTTCTCTGGACCAGAACATCTGAGACGGACTGATGGAAAGTGTTCTGACGAGTCCACATCTCAAACTGATCAGCATCATATTTTGTGGCTGTGCTACCACAGCAAATGGAAATGATGTTTTGTGCATGTTTCTAATGATTAATAGGACTTTTGACTGATCTCAGTCAAAAAAAATGTGTTGATCAGAAGATTGTTTCCAACTTTGCAGATTATTAAGTCCAAATTAGGTCAAATAGTGTTATTCTTCAGGTGAAAAGAATAACACGCAGGATTCATCAAAGTTGGCAGCAGATAGAGCTTTTATTATCTTAACAGACAAACAAAGCCCGAGTCATCCATGGAAAGACTGATTTCCAGTCTCAAAGCATCTCCTTTTATACTATTCAGTGTTATACGTCAATGACATAAGTCCTGCCCACCTTTTTATTCGCCCACGACATAATGGTGTAAACACATGCCAGGTGTTCAGGTTACTCCAGGACACACACCTGTCAAAACTTGGGGACTCTCCAATGTAATAGTGTCTCCCTAGAACAACAGCAACGTCCTCTTCGCTCTCTTCTCCTCTGCCATTATGTCCATAGAGGCTGCTGAGTCCGGTTACGTTGCCTACTTGCCCAGCTCCGGTCCTGGCACGACACTTGCTCAGCAATTCCTCTGCGGGCCTGACATTGGTCCAAACATTAACACTCCCCCTGTGCTCTGAGCTCACAGTCCGGGCAGCCCGGCTAAGAAACTGAGAGAAAAGTATAACTTAATCTATGACGTATGTCCATAAAAATTGAAAAGATTGAGCTCTCTGTATTTTATATCATTTACCATATTGTGACAAAGACAGAAGCAAAAGACACGTCCAACCATTTATCGCCATTTATTGATGCGGGAAGTCGATTTTAAGGCTGAGCTTTAACAACAACACAAATGTTATTTATAGTTTCAGAATAATTAGGCTTTTTATTAATTAGTTCTGTTCCTTCATTTAGACAGTTGTCCTCTGGTGTTTTGTTGGTTTGTGTTGAAATATGTGCCTAATAACCTTCAGACTGTTAGCTTGAACATTGTAGCCATAATAGAATAATCTCAATGCAACTAACCCAGTGCTTTGCACTGTTATGTGTTTGGTTATGTCATGAAGTATTGGTTCACTGGTGAAGTTTGAATGATCTTGTCATTAACTCAGTCCCTTTTCAAGCTGTTGTTGCAGTGATCAGCTTCATGTCGTTGTATGTCCTAGCATTGCTTTAAACTGTTGACCATTCAGAGTCATGAGTTAACTTCAGCACAACTATTTAGATTGAATAAGTCTTAATTTCAACCCTGTCTGTTCCTGAATTATTCACCTGATATTGGATGTAAAAAACCTAAATCAAAGGTTAGTCAGCACTTGAACTTGTGTGTTGTCATTACACTAATGCTTTCTGGCAAACACAAACAGGTTTAAGCCAGTAAGTGATATATTCTTTAGAACTTAATGTTTCTAAAACTCACCTGGGTAGATTTTTAAGATGCTTCTGACATGTAGACACGCCCAGCCTTTGTTCGCACAGTTTCCACGCAACTTCTGCACCGTTTAATCGGAAAGGTAATTTTCTTGAGCTTTTATTCACAATTTAAAAGTATCCTGAATATTTTTAGACATGTAGACACACCCGGCCTCAGGGCGATCGGTCCGGTATATAAGTCAGAGTCAGAACAGAGACAGCACAACTTCACTGCTGTTTGCACGCAACTTCTGCTGAGTTTAATCGCAAAGGTAAGTTTCCTGATCTTTTATTCACAGTTTAAAAGTATCCTGAATATTTTTCATGAATTAAAGACAGAGGTTTGCTCTCTTGTAGAAAATGAGAGCTCACGTTGTGTTCCTGCTCTTTGCTCTCATCGTGGTCGGGCTAACAGCGACGCCATCTGATGCCGGAGACTATGACAGTGTACGCGACGACCTGGTCCAACCAGAAATGCTGAACGCTGATATGAAAGAACTGCAGAGAGGCAACAACAACTTTGAAAATGGAGGTCAGACTTAAGAAATCACATTATTTCGCTGCCATGTCACTTTTTAAAAGTCATACAAGTCCTTACGTGTCATTAGAGTTTGATTCAGACACACTTTGTCCTTTTTCTCTTTGATATTTGCACCGTTATGTGGAATGGATTCGTGTTTGTTTGCCACTGGTTTGATGTGGGAATAATTTAAAGATCAGGAGATTCAACATACTTTGTGTGGTCATATACTCAGCTTCATGTTAATATATATTCCCAGCAATGTGTTACTGGGAAAGGTAACGAGAGTTTTCCAAAGAATTTTCTACATGACAGAAACTTTATTTAAGGGCTGAAACATGAAATGCACACTATGGTTATTTCTAAGTTACTTTACAGAGTAGCCAATCTTTACACCTCATGTTTAAGTACATGTCAAGTCACAGCAGAGTTCAGTGAAACTGACTTTTTTAAGAATGTGTTGTGGTTGTGCTGTTATCTTGCTGTTAATTGTATTTGTAATAAAATATTCTGAATTTTATTTTGCAGAGTATGACTAGTCCATGAGCATGATGAGAAACAGCTTGAAGACCTCCTCTAAATCTGACCCAACCTGTCTGCAGCTGAATGAAATGCACAACGATAAAATACATGTTCACACGTTGATGTTCTATATTTGTGTTATGAGCAAATAAAGAGTGTGATGAACTCTAATGATGCTTTATTGTCTTTTTTCTTTTCGTGAGCATGATTTTAAGATTTTGATTTCAGACAATTGAATTTGGGAGAAAAAAACAACTCACATTACAGAATAAATATGACCACAAGAAAACCTGAATGAATCTTAATTTATCTCCACTGAATGTCCGTGACCTCCGACCCATCGGGTAGCAAAGGCTGCATTAAAAACCCACATGACTGTATAAAGGATATTACTACATGGGCTCAGTTCATCTCTGCATCTACAGATGAAGTTCAGACTCTACCATGCAACGAGAAAAACAGATATCAATAACATCCAGAAACACAGCACACTTCTCTGGACCAGAACATCTGAGACGGACTGATGGAAAGTGTTCTGACGAGTCCACATCTCAAACTGATCAGCATCATATTTTGTGGCTGTGCTACCACAGCAAATGGAAATGATGTTTTGTGCATGTTTCTAATGATTAATAGGACTTTTGACTGATCTCAGTCAAAAAAAAAATGTGTTGATCAGAAGATTGTTTCCAACTTGTCAGATTATTAAGTCCAAATTAGGTCAAATAGTGTTATTCTTCAGGTGAAAAGAATAACACGCAGGATTCATCAAAGTTGGCAGCAGATAGAGCTTTTATTATCTTAACAGACAAACAAAGCCCGAGTCATCCATGGAAAGACTGATTTCCAGTCTCAAAGCATCTCCTTTTATACTATTCAGTGTTATACGTCAATGACATAAGTCCTGCCCACCTTTTTATTCGCCCACGACATAATGGTGTAAACACATGCCAGGTGTTCAGGTTACTCCAGGACACACACCTGTCAAAACTTGGGGACTCTCCAATGTAATAGTGTCTCCCTAGAACAACAGCAACGTCCTCTTCGCTCTCTTCTCCTCTGCCATTATGTCCATAGAGGCTGCTGAGTCCGGTTACGTTGCCTACTTGCCCAGCTCCGGTTCTGACACGACACTTGCTCAGCAATTCCTCTGCGGGCCTGACATTGGTCCAAACATTAACACTCCCCCTGTGCTCTGAGCTCACAGTCCGGGCAGCCCGGCTAAGAAACTGAGAGAAAAGTATAATTTAGTCTATGACGTATGTCCATAAAAATTGAAAAGATTGAGCTCTCTGTATTTTATATCATTTACCATATTGTGACAAAGACAGAAGCAAAAGACACGTCCAACCATTTATCGCCATTTATTGATGCGGGAAGTCGATTTTAAGGCTGAGCTTTAACAACAACACAAATGTTATTTATAGTTTCAGAATAATTAGGCTTTTTATTAATTAGTTCTGTTCCTTCATTTAGACAGTTGTCCTCTGGTGTTTTGTTGGTTTGTGTTGAAATATGTGCCTAATAACCTTCAGACTGTTAGCTTGAACATTGTAGCCATAATAGAATAATCTCAATGCAACTAACCCAGTGCTTTGCACTGTTATGTGTTTGGTTATGTCATGAAGTATTGGTTCACTGGTGAGGTTTGAATGATCTTGTCATTAACTCAATCCCTTTTCAAGCTGTTGTTGCAGTGATCAGCTTCATGTCGTTGTATGTCCTAGCATTGCTTTAAACTGTTGACCATTCAGAGTCATGAGTTAACTTCAGCACAACTATTTAGATTGAATAAGTCTTAATTTCAACCCTGTCTGTTCCTGAATTATTCACCTGATATTGGATGTAAAAAACCTAAATCAAAGGTTAGTCAGCACTTGAACTTGTGTGTTGTCATTACACTAATGCTTTCTGGCAAACACAAACAGGTTTAAGCCAGTAAGTGATATATTCTTTAGAACTTAATGTTTCTAAAACTCACCTGGGTAGATTTTTAAGATGCTTCTGACATGTAGACACGCCCAGCCTTTGTTCGCACAGTTTCCACGCAACTTCTGCACCGTTTAATCGGAAAGGTAATTTCCTTGAGCTTTTATTCACAATTTAAAAGTATCCTGAATATTTTTAGACATGTAGACACACCCGGCCTCAGGGCGATCGGTCCGGTATATAAGTCAGAGTCACAACAGAGACAGCACAACTTCACTGCTGTTTGCACGCAACTTCTGCTGAGTTTAATCGCAAAGGTAAGTTTCCTGATCTTTTATTCACAGTTTAAAAGTATCCTGAATATTTTTCATGAATTAAAGACAGAGGTTTGCTCTCTTGTAGAAAATGAGAGCTCACGTTGTGTTCCTGCTCTTTGCTCTCATCGTGGTCGGGCTAACAGCGACGCCATCTGATGCCCACGGAGACTATGACGGTGGAAGCAACGACCTGGTCCAACCAGAAATGCTGAACGCTGATATGAAAGAACTGCAGAGAGGCAACAACAACTTTGAAAATGGAGGTCAGACTTAAGAAATCACATTATTTCGCTGCCATGTCACTTTTTAAAAGTCATACAAGTCCTTTCTTGTCATAGAGTTTGATTCAGACACACTTTGTCCTTTTTCTCTTTGATATTTGCACCGTTATGTGGAATGGATTCGTGTTTGTTTGCCACTGGTTTGATGTGGGAATAATTTAAAGATCAGGAGATTCAACATACTTTGTGTGGTCATATACTCAGCTTCATGTTAATATATATTCCCAGCAATGTGTTACTGGGAAAGGTAACGAGAGTTTTCCAAAGAATTTTCTACATGACAGAAACTTTATTTAAGGGCTGAAACATGAAATGCACACTATGGTTATTTCTAAGTTACTTTAGAGAGTAGCCAATCTTTACACCTCATGTTTAAGTACATGTCAAGTCACAGCAGAGTTCAGTGAAACTGACTTTTTTAAGAATGTGTTGTGGTTGTGCTGTTATCTTGCTGTTAATTGTATTTGTAATAAAATATTCTGAATTTTATTTTGCAGAGTATGACTAGTCCATGAGCATGATGAGAAACAGCTTGAAGACCTCCTCTAAATCTGACCCAACCTGTCTGCAGCTGAATGAAATGCACAACGATAAAATACATGTTCACGCGTTGATGTTCTATATTTGTGTTATGAGCAAATAAAGAGTGTGATGAACTCTAATGATGCTTTATTGTCTTTTTTCTTTTCGTGAGCATGATTTTAAGATTTTGATTTCAGACAATTGAATTTGGGAGAAAAAAACAACTCACATTACAGAATAAATATGACCACAAGAAAACCTGAATGAATCTTAATTTATCTCCACTGAATGTCCGTGACCTCCGACCCATCGGGTAGCAAAGGCTGCATTAAAAACCCACATGACTGTATAAAGGATATTACTACATGGGCTCAGTTCATCTCTGCATCTACAGATGAAGTTCAGACTCTACCATGCAACGAGAAAAACAGATATCAACAACATCCAGAAACACAGCACACTTCTCTGGACCAGAACATCTGAGACGGACTGATGGAAAGTGTTCTGACGAGTCCACATCTCAAACTGATCAGCATCATATTTTGTGGCTGTGCTACCACAGCAAATGGAAATGATGTTTTGTGCATGTTTCTAATGATTAATAGGACTTTTGACTGATCTCAGTCAAAAAAAAAATGTGTTGATCAGAAGATTGTTTCCAACTTGTCAGATTATTAAGTCCAAATTAGGTCAAATAGTGTTATTCTTCAGGTGAAAAGAATAACACGCAGGATTCATCAAAGTTGGCAGCAGATAGAGCTTTTATTATCTTAACAGACAAACAAAGCCCGAGTCATCCATGGAAAGACTGATTTCCAGTCTCAAAGCATCTCCTTTTATACTATTCAGTGTTATACGTCAATGACATAAGTCCTGCCCACCTTTTTATTCGCCCACGACATAATGGTGTAAACACATGCCAGGTGTTCAGGTTACTCCAGGACACACACCTGTCAAAACTTGGGGACTCTCCAATGTAATAGTGTCTCCCTAGAACAACAGCAACGTCCTCTTCGCTCTCTTCTCCTCTGCCATTATGTCCATAGAGGCTGCTGAGTCCGGTTACGTTGCCTACTTGCCCAGCTCCGGTTCTGACACGACACTTGCTCAGCAATTCCTCTGCGGGCCTGACATTGGTCCAAACATTAACACTCCCCCTGTGCTCTGAGCTCACAGTCCGGGCAGCCCGGCTAAGAAACTGAGAGAAAAGTATAACTTAATCTATGACGTATGTCCATAAAAATTGAAAAAATTGAGCTCTCTGTATTTTATATCATTTACCATATTGTGACAAAGACAGAAGCAAAAGACACGTCCAACCATTTATCGCCATTTATTGATGCGGGAAGTCGATTTTAAGGCTGAGCTTTAACAACAACACAAATGTTATTTATAGTTTCAGAATAATTAGGCTTTTTATTAATTAGTTCTGTTCCTTCATTTAGACAGTTGTCCTCTGGTGTTTTGTTGGTTTGTGTTGAAATATGTGCCTAATAACCTTCAGACTGTTAGCTTGAACATTGTAGCCATAATAGAATAATCTCAATGCAACTAACCCAGTGCTTTGCACTGTTATGTGTTTGGTTATGTCATGAAGTATTGGTTCACTGGTGAAGTTTGAATGATCTTGTCATTAACTCAATCCCTTTTCAAGCTGTTGTTGCAGTGATCAGCTTCATGTCGTTGTATGTCCTAGCATTGCTTTAAACTGTTGACCATTCAGAGTCATGAGTTAACTTCAGCACAACTATTTAGATTGAATAAGTCTTAATTTCAACCCTGTCTGTTCCTGAATTATTCACCTGATATTGGATGTAAAAAACCTAAATCAAAGGTTAGTCAGCACTTGAACTTGTGTGTTGTCATTACACTAATGCTTTCTGGCAAACACAAACACCACAAACAGGTTTAAGCCAGTAAGTGATATATTCTTTAGAAGTTAATGTTCCCAAAACCCACCTGTAGACACGCCCAGCCTTTGTTCGCACAGTTTCCACGCAACTTCTGCACCGTTTAATCGGAAAGGTAATTTCCTTGAGCTTTTATTCACAGTTTAAAAGTGTCCTGAATATTTTTAGACATGTAGACACACCCGGCCTCAGGGCGATCGGTCCAGTATATAAGTCAGAGTCACAACAGAGACAGCATAACTTCACTGCTGTTTGCCAGCTAATATTACTTACTAGTCCAACAGCAACGTCCTCTTCGCTCTCTTCTCCTCTGCCATTATGTCTGTGCAAACTTCCCCGCTCCGTTGTGATCGGGACGTCACCGCCATGTCGCCGAACGTCACCGAAAAGACCCGAGTAGTCCCGAAGGAACCCGAACAGCTAAAAAGGGCAGCGAAGTTACCTGTTGAGTGCTGCGCACATCATAGTCAGTTATAATAATAATCATAACCGCCATGTAATCACACTGTGTTCGTTGTGTGTGAGTACAAAGTTTGCATCGGTTGTTTTATTATTGTTTTGCTTTATTAACGTGCGTGGCGTGGTTTGGGACCGGTGGCCATGTTGTGATGCGTGCCCCCGCCCACATAGTTTTTCTTTTTATGAAACTATGAAAAACACATCCTGTACCTTGTTCATGTGTGGAACGAATAAAAGAGGATAAAGAAACTCTCTGAAGCAGCTGCAGTTTTTCCAGCAGAGAACTAAGGTCAGACTGTGTACGCCAGCATCCAAAATATAATTTACAATGTCCATAGAGCCCGGTTACGTTGCCTGCTTGCCCAGCTCCGGTTCTGGCACGACACTTGCTCAGCAATTCCTCTGCGGGCCTGACATTGGTCCAAACACTAACACTCCCCCCTGTGCTCTGAGCTCACAGTCCGGGCAGCCCGGCTAAGAAACTGAGAGAAAAGTATAACTTAATCTATGACGTATGTCCATAAAAATTGAAAAGATTGAGCTCTCTGTATTTTATATCATTTACCATATTGTGACAAAGACAGAAGCAAAAGACACGTCCAACCATTTATCGCCATTTATTGATGCGGGAAGTCGATTTTAAGGCTGAGCTTTAACAACAACACAAATGTTATTTATAGTTTCAGAATAATTAGGCTTTTTATTAATTAGTTCTGTTCCTTCATTTAGACAGTTGTCCTCTGGTGTTTTGTTGGTTTGTGTTGAAATATGTGCCTAATAACCTTCAGACTGTTAGCTTGAACATTGTAGCCATAATAGAATAATCTCAATGCAACTAACCCAGTGCTTTGCACTGTTATGTGTTTGGTTATGTCATGAAGTATTGGTTCACTGGTGAAGTTTGAATGATCTTGTCATTAACTCAATCCCTTTTCAAGCTGTTGTTGCAGTGATCAGCTTCATGTCGTTGTATGTCCTAGCATTGCTTTAAACTGTTGACCATTCAGAGTCATGAGTTAACTTCAGCACAACTATTTAGATTGAATAAGTCTTAATTTCAACCCTGTCTGTTCCTGAATTATTCACCTGATATTGGATGTAAAAAACCTAAATCAAAGGTTAGTCAGCACTTGAACTTGTGTGTTGTCATTACACTAATGCTTTCTGGCAAACACAAACAGGTTTAAGCCAGTAAGTGATATATTCTTTAGAACTTAATGTTTCTAAAACTCACCTGGGTAGATTTTTAAGATGCTTCTGACATGTAGACACGCCCAGCCTTTGTTCGCACAGTTTCCACGCAACTTCTGCACCGTTTAATCGGAAAGGTAATTTCCTTGAGCTTTTATTCACAATTTAAAAGTATCCTGAATATTTTTAGACATGTAGACACACCCGGCCTCAGGGCGATCGGTCCGGTATATAAGTCAGAGTCACAACAGAGACAGCACAACTTCACTGCTGTTTGCACGCAACTTCTGCTGAGTTTAATCGCAAAGGTAAGTTTCCTGATCTTTTATTCACAGTTTAAAAGTATCCTGAATATTTTTCATGAATTAAAGACAGAGGTTTGCTCTCTTGTAGAAAATGAGAGCTCACGTTGTGTTCCTGCTCTTTGCTCTCATCGTGGTCGGGCTAACAGCGACGCCATCTGATGCCCACGGAGACTATGACGGTGGAAGCAACGACCTGGTCCAACCAGAAATGCTGAACGCTGATATGAAAGAACTGCAGAGAGGCAACAACAACTTTGAAAATGGAGGTCAGACTTAAGAAATCACATTATTTCGCTGCCATGTCACTTTTTAAAAGTCATACAAGTCCTTTCTTGTCATAGAGTTTGATTCAGACACACTTTGTCCTTTTTCTCTTTGATATTTGCACCGTTATGTGGAATGGATTCGTGTTTGTTTGCCACTGGTTTGATGTGGGAATAATTTAAAGATCAGGAGATTCAACATACTTTGTGTGGTCATATACTCAGCTTCATGTTAATATATATTCCCAGCAATGTGTTACTGGGAAAGGTAACGAGAGTTTTCCAAAGAATTTTCTACATGACAGAAACTTTATTTAAGGGCTGAAACATGAAATGCACACTATGGTTATTTCTAAGTTACTTTAGAGAGTAGCCAATCTTTACACCTCATGTTTAAGTACATGTCAAGTCACAGCAGAGTTCAGTGAAACTGACTTTTTTAAGAATGTGTTGTGGTTGTGCTGTTATCTTGCTGTTAATTGTATTTGTAATAAAATATTCTGAATTTTATTTTGCAGAGTATGACTAGTCCATGAGCATGATGAGAAACAGCTTGAAGACCTCCTCTAAATCTGACCCAACCTGTCTGCAGCTGAATGAAATGCACAACGATAAAATACATGTTCACACGTTGATGTTCTATATTTGTGTTATGAGCAAATAAAGAGTGTGATGAACTCTAATGATGCTTTATTGTCTTTTTTCTTTGCATGATTTTTAAGATTTTGATTTCAGACAATTGAATTTGGGAGAAAAAAACAACTCACATTACAGAATAAATATGACCACAAGAAAACCTGAATGAATCTTAATTTATCTCCATTCTGCCTGCCTTTGCTGCCATCTGGTTGTTCCCCTGAAGAATGCATGACTTGTATTCAGTAGAATACAGCACAAAGATATTTAATGTTCAAACAGATTTTTTTGACTTTATTGTTTTCTGTAAATATTCACTCATTCTGACTTTAAAGCAGCAGCACGTCTCAATAAAGTTTTGTCAGGGTGAAGAACAGAGTGAACAACATTTATCACCGTCTACAATCCAGAATATCGTTCAAAGATTCAGAGAATCAGAGAAATCTCTGCATGTAAGGGGCAAGGCCCAAAACAAATACTGAATGTCCGTGACCTCCGACACATCGGGTAGCAAAGGCTGCATTAAAAACCCACATGACTGTATAAAGGATATTACTACATGGGCTCAGTTCATCTCTGCATCTACAAATGAATTTCAGACTCTACCATGCAAAGAGAAGGACAGATATCAACAACATCCAGAAACACAGCACACTTCTCTGGACCAGAACATCTGAGGCGGACTGATGGAAAGTGTTCTGACGAGTCCACATCTCAAACTGATCAGCATCATATTTTGTGGCTGTGCTGCAACATCAGATGGAAATGATGTTTTGTGCATGTTTCTAATGATTAATAGGACTCTTAGTCCACAGGGCAGTGGTGCACTTCAGCCTCTTGTGACAGAAATGAGTATCACAACAACAAACACTTAAAAATGATCCTGACCAAACAAAAAACTTACCAAAAACAACAGAGTGTTGTCATTACACTAATGCTTTCTGGCTACTGTGTATCTCTAAACCAGTCTGGTTACCCCACAAACAGGTTTAAGACAATGAGATTATTTTTGGAATTTATTCTTCCTAAAACTCACCTGGGTAGATTTTTAAGATGCTTCAGACATGTAGACACACCCGGCCTCAGTGCGAACGGTCCGGTATACAAGTCAGAGTCACAACAGAGACAGCATAACGTCACTGCTGTTTTCCCGCAACTTCTGCTGAGTTTAATCGCAAAGGTGAGTTTCTTGATCTTTTATTCACAGTTTAAACGTATCCTGAATATTTTTCATGAATTAAAGACAGAGGTTTGCTCTCTTGTAGAAAATGAGAGCTCACGTTGTGTTCCTGCTCTTTGCTCTTGTGGTCGGGCTAACAGCGACGCCATCTGATTCCCACGGAGACCATGCAGGTATTATTGCAAGAATGTCGTACATACTTTAATAACACTAACCAACAACTTTGTGGATTTGTTCTCTGACAGCACTTGTTCAATCTTACAGTTATCCCAGACGACGTGGCCATACCAGAAATGTTGAACACTGATATGAGCGAACTGCAGAGAGGCAACGAAAACTCAGAGAGCACTAAAGGTCCTCATGTTTAAGTACGTGTCAAGTTAAAGTCCACGGCAGAGTTCAGGGAAACTGACTTTTTTAAGAATGTGTTGTGGTTGTGCTGTTATCTTGCTGTTAATTGTATTTGTAATAAAATATTCTGAATTTTATTTTGCAGACTATGACTAGTCCATGAGCATGATGAGAAACAGCTTGAAGACCTCCTCTAAATCTGACCCAACCTGTCTGCAGCTGAATGAAATGCACAACGATAAAATACATGTTCACGCGTTGATGTTCTATATTTGTGTTATGAGCAAATAAAGAGTGTGATGAACTCTAATGATGCTTTATTGTCTTTTTTCTTTTCGTGAGCATGATTTTTAAGATTTTGATTTCAGACAATTGAATTTGGGAGAAAAAAACAACTCACATTACAGAA
This sequence comes from Argyrosomus regius, assembly GCA_946959425.1. NCBI lineage: Eukaryota > Metazoa > Chordata > Actinopteri > Sciaenidae > Argyrosomus > Argyrosomus regius. The sequence goes on along the minus strand of CAMPSB010000641.1, from coordinate 10,207 downwards.
TAAATATGACCACAAGAAAACCTGAATGAATCTTAATTTATCTCCACTGAATGTCCGTGACCTCCGACCCATCGGGTAGCAAAGGCTGCATTAAAAACCCACATGACTGTATAAAGGATATTACTACATGGGCTCAGTTCATCTCTGCATCTACAGATGAAGTTCAGACTCTACCATGCAACGAGAAAAACAGATATCAACAACATCCAGAAACACAGCACACTTCTCTGGACCAGAACATCTGAGACGGACTGATGGAAAGTGTTCTGACGAGTCCACATCTCAAACTGATCAGCATCATATTTTGTGGCTGTGCTACCACAGCAAATGGAAATGATGTTTTGTGCATGTTTCTAATGATTAATAGGACTTTTGACTGATCTCAGTCAAAAAAAAAATGTGTTGATCAGAAGATTGTTTCCAACTTGTCAGATTATTAAGTCCAAATTAGGTCAAATAGTGTTATTCTTCAGGTGAAAAGAATAACACGCAGGATTCATCAAAGTTGGCAGCAGATAGAGCTTTTATTATCTTAACAGACAAACAAAGCCCGAGTCATCCATGGAAAGACTGATTTCCAGTCTCAAAGCATCTCCTTTTATACTATTCAGTGTTATACGTCAATGACATAAGTCCTGCCCACCTTTTTATTCGCCCACGACATAATGGTGTAAACACATGCCAGGTGTTCAGGTTACTCCAGGACACACACCTGTCAAAACTTGGGGACTCTCCAATGTAATAGTGTCTCCCTAGAACAACAGCAACGTCCTCTTCGCTCTCTTCTCCTCTGCCATTATGTCCATAGAGGCTGCTGAGTCCGGTTACGTTGCCTACTTGCCCAGCTCCGGTTCTGACACGACACTTGCTCAGCAATTCCTCTGCGGGCCTGACATTGGTCCAAACATTAACACTCCCCCTGTGCTCTGAGCTCACAGTCCGGGCAGCCCGGCTAAGAAACTGAGAGAAAAGTATAACTTAGTCTATGACGTATGTCCATAAAAATTGAAAAAATTGAGCTCTCTGTATTTTATATCATTTACCATATTGTGACAAAGACAGAAGCAAAAGACACGTCCAACCATTTATCGCCATTTATTGATGCGGGAAGTCGATTTTAAGGCTGAGCTTTAACAACAACACAAATGTTATTTATAGTTTCAGAATAATTAGGCTTTTTATTAATTAGTTCTGTTCCTTCATTTAGACAGTTGTCCTCTGGTGTTTTGTTGGTTTGTGTTGAAATATGTGCCTAATAACCTTCAGACTGTTAGCTTGAACATTGTAGCCATAATAGAATAATCTCAATGCAACTAACCCAGTGCTTTGCACTGTTATGTGTTTGGTTATGTCATGAAGTATTGGTTCACTGGTGAAGTTTGAATGATCTTGTCATTAACTCAATCCCTTTTCAAGCTGTTGTTGCAGTGATCAGCTTCATGTCGTTGTATGTCCTAGCATTGCTTTAAACTGTTGACCATTCAGAGTCATGAGTTAACTTCAGCACAACTATTTAGATTGAATAAGTCTTAATTTCAACCCTGTCTGTTCCTGAATTATTCACCTGATATTGGATGTAAAAAACCTAAATCAAAGGTTAGTCAGCACTTGAACTTGTGTGTTGTCATTACACTAATGCTTTCTGGCAAACACAAACACCACAAACAGGTTTAAGCCAGTAAGTGATATATTCTTTAGAAGTTAATGTTCCCAAAACCCACCTGTAGACACGCCCAGCCTTTGTTCGCACAGTTTCCACGCAACTTCTGCACCGTTTAATCGGAAAGGTAATTTCCTTGAGCTTTTATTCACAGTTTAAAAGTGTCCTGAATATTTTTAGACATGTAGACACACCCGGCCTCAGGGCGATCGGTCCAGTATATAAGTCAGAGTCACAACAGAGACAGCATAACTTCACTGCTGTTTGCCAGCTAATATTACTTACTAGTCCAACAGCAACGTCCTCTTCGCTCTCTTCTCCTCTGCCATTATGTCTGTGCAAACTTCCCCGCTCCGTTGTGATCGGGACGTCACCGCCATGTCGCCGAACGTCACCGAAAAGACCCGAGTAGTCCCGAAGGAACCCGAACAGCTAAAAAGGGCAGCGAAGTTACCTGTTGAGTGCTGCGCACATCATAGTCAGTTATAATAATAATCATAACCGCCATGTAATCACACTGTGTTCGTTGTGTGTGAGTACAAAGTTTGCATCGGTTGTTTTATTATTGTTTTGCTTTATTAACGTGCGTGGCGTGGTTTGGGACCGGTGGCCATGTTGTGATGCGTGCCCCCGCCCACATAGTTTTTCTTTTTATGAAACTATGAAAAACACATCCTGTACCTTGTTCATGTGTGGAACGAATAAAAGAGGATAAAGAAACTCTCTGAAGCAGCTGCAGTTTTTCCAGCAGAGAACTAAGGTCAGACTGTGTACGCCAGCATCCAAAATATAATTTACAATGTCCATAGAGCCCGGTTACGTTGCCTGCTTGCCCAGCTCCGGTTCTGGCACGACACTTGCTCAGCAATTCCTCTGCGGGCCTGACATTGGTCCAAACACTAACACTCCCCCTGTGCTCTGAGCTCACAGTCCGGGCAGCCCGGCTAAGAAACTGAGAGAAAAGTATAACTTAATCTATGACGTATGTCCATAAAAATTGAAAAGATTGAGCTCTCTGTATTTTATATCATTTACCATATTGTGACAAAGACAGAAGCAAAAGACACGTCCAACCATTTATCGCCATTTATTGATGCGGGAAGTCGATTTTAAGGCTGAGCTTTAACAACAACACAAATGTTATTTATAGTTTCAGAATAATTAGGCTTTTTATTAATTAGTTCTGTTCCTTCATTTAGACAGTTGTCCTCTGGTGTTTTGTTGGTTTGTGTTGAAATATGTGCCTAATAACCTTCAGACTGTTAGCTTGAACATTGTAGCCATAATAGAATAATCTCAATGCAACTAACCCAGTGCTTTGCACTGTTATGTGTTTGGTTATGTCATGAAGTATTGGTTCACTGGTGAGGTTTGAATGATCTTGTCATTAACTCAATCCCTTTTCAAGCTGTTGTTGCAGTGATCAGCTTCATGTCGTTGTATGTCCTAGCATTGCTTTAAACTGTTGACCATTCAGAGTCATGAGTTAACTTCAGCACAACTATTTAGATTGAATAAGTCTTAATTTCAACCCTGTCTGTTCCTGAATTATTCACCTGATATTGGATGTAAAAAACCTAAATCAAAGGTTAGTCAGCACTTGAACTTGTGTGTTGTCATTACACTAATGCTTTCTGGCAAACACAAACAGGTTTAAGCCAGTAAGTGATATATTCTTTAGAACTTAATGTTTCTAAAACTCACCTGGGTAGATTTTTAAGATGCTTCTGACATGTAGACACGCCCAGCCTTTGTTCGCACAGTTTCCACGCAACTTCTGCACCGTTTAATCGGAAAGGTAATTTCCTTGAGCTTTTATTCACAATTTAAAAGTATCCTGAATATTTTTAGACATGTAGACACACCCGGCCTCAGGGCGATCGGTCCGGTATATAAGTCAGAGTCACAACAGAGACAGCACAACTTCACTGCTGTTTGCACGCAACTTCTGCTGAGTTTAATCGCAAAGGTAAGTTTCCTGATCTTTTATTCACAGTTTAAAAGTATCCTGAATATTTTTCATGAATTAAAGACAGAGGTTTGCTCTCTTGTAGAAAATGAGAGCTCACGTTGTGTTCCTGCTCTTTGCTCTCATCGTGGTCGGGCTAACAGCGACGCCATCTGATGCCCACGGAGACTATGACGGTGGAAGCAACGACCTGGTCCAACCAGAAATGCTGAACGCTGATATGAAAGAACTGCAGAGAGGCAACAACAACTTTGAAAATGGAGGTCAGACTTAAGAAATCACATTATTTCGCTGCCATGTCACTTTTTAAAAGTCATACAAGTCCTTTCTTGTCATAGAGTTTGATTCAGACACACTTTGTCCTTTTTCTCTTTGATATTTGCACCGTTATGTGGAATGGATTCGTGTTTGTTTGCCACTGGTTTGATGTGGGAATAATTTAAAGATCAGGAGATTCAACATACTTTGTGTGGTCATATACTCAGCTTCATGTTAATATATATTCCCAGCAATGTGTTACTGGGAAAGGTAACGAGAGTTTTCCAAAGAATTTTCTACATGACAGAAACTTTATTTAAGGGCTGAAACATGAAATGCACACTATGGTTATTTCTAAGTTACTTTAGAGAGTAGCCAATCTTTACACCTCATGTTTAAGTACATGTCAAGTCACAGCAGAGTTCAGTGAAACTGACTTTTTTAAGAATGTGTTGTGGTTGTGCTGTTATCTTGCTGTTAATTGTATTTGTAATAAAATATTCTGAATTTTATTTTGCAGAGTATGACTAGTCCATGAGCATGATGAGAAACAGCTTGAAGACCTCCTCTAAATCTGACCCAACCTGTCTGCAGCTGAATGAAATGCACAACGATAAAATACATGTTCACACGTTGATGTTCTATATTTGTGTTATGAGCAAATAAAGAGTGTGATGAACTCTAATGATGCTTTATTGTCTTTTTTCTTTGCATGATTTTTAAGATTTTGATTTCAGACAATTGAATTTGGGAGAAAAAAACAACTCACATTACAGAATAAATATGACCACAAGAAAACCTGAATGAATCTTAATTTATCTCCATTCTGCCTGCCTTTGCTGCCATCTGGTTGTTCCCCTGAAGAATGCATGACTTGTATTCAGTAGAATACAGCACAAAGATATTTAATGTTCAAACAGATTTTTTGACTTTATTGTTTTCTGTAAATATTCACTCATTCTGACTTTAAAGCAGCAGCACGTCTCAATGAAGATTTGTCAGGGTGAAGAACAGAGTGAACAACATTTATCACCGTCTACAATCCAGAATATCGTTCAAAGATTCAGAGAATCAGAGAAATCTCTGCATGTAAGGGGCAAGGCCCAAAACAAATACTGAATGTCCGTGACCTCCGACACATCGGGTAGCAAAGGCTGCATTAAAAACCCACATGACTGTATAAAGGATATTACTACATGGGCTCAGTTCATCTCTGCATCTACAAATGAAGTTCAGACTCTACCATGCAAAGAGAAGGACAGATATCAACAACATTAAGAAACACAGCACACTTCTCTGGACCAGAACATCTGAGACGGACTGATGGAAAGTGTTCTGACGAGTCCACATCTCAAACTGATCAGCATCATATTTTGTGGCTGTGCTGCAACATCAGATGGAAATGATGTTTTGTGCATGTTTCTAATGATTAATAGGACTCTTAGTCCACAGGGCAGTGGTGCACTTCAGCCTCTTGTGACAGAAATGAGTATCACAACAACAAACACTTAAAAATGATCCTGACCAAACAAAAAACTTACCAAAAACAACAGAGTGTTGTCATTACACTAATGCTTTCTGGCTACTGTGTATCTCTAAACCAGTCTGGTTACCCCACAAACAGGTTTAAGACAATGAGATTATTTTTGGAATTTATTCTTCCTAAAACTCACCTGGGTAGATTTTTAAGATGCTTCAGACATGTAGACACACCCGGCCTCAGTGCGAACGGTCCGGTATACAAGTCAGAGTCACAACAGAGACAGCATAACGTCACTGCTGTTTTCCCGCAACTTCTGCTGAGTTTAATCGCAAAGGTGAGTTTCTTGATCTTTTATTCACAGTTTAAACGTATCCTGAATATTTTTCATGAATTAAAGACAGAGGTTTGCTCTCTTGTAGAAAATGAGAGCTCACGTTGTGTTCCTGCTCTTTGCTCTTGTGGTCGGGCTAACAGCGACGCCATCTGATTCCCACGGAGACCATGCAGGTATTATTGCAAGAATGTCGTACATACTTTAATAACACTAACCAACAACTTTGTGGATTTGTTCTCTGACAGCACTTGTTCAATCTTACAGTTATCCCAGACGACGTGGCCATACCAGAAATGTTGAACACTGATATGAGCGAACTGCAGAGAGGCAACGAAAACTCAGAGAGCACTAAAGGTCCTCATGTTTAAGTACGTGTCAAGTTAAAGTCCACGGCAGAGTTCAGGGAAACTGACTTTTTTAAGAATGTGTTGTGGTTGTGCTGTTATCTTGCTGTTAATTGTATTTGTAATAAAATATTCTGAATTTTATTTTGCAGACTATGACTAGTCCATGAGCATGATGAGAAACAGCTTGAAGACCTCCTCTAAATCTGACCCAACCTGTCTGCAGCTGAATGAAATGCACAACGATAAAATACATGTTCACGCGTTGATGTTCTATATTTGTGTTATGAGCAAATAAAGAGTGTGATGAACTCTAATGATGCTTTATTGTCTTTTTTCTTTTCGTGAGCATGATTTTTAAGATTTTGATTTCAGACAATTGAATTTGGGAGAAAAAAACAACTCACATTACAGAATAAATATGACCACAAGAAAACCTGAATGAATCTTAATTTATCTCCACTGAATGTCCGTGACCTCCGACCCATCGGGTAGCAAAGGCTGCATTAAAAACCCACATGACTGTATAAAGGATATTACTACATGGGCTCAGTTCATCTCTGCATCTACAGATGAAGTTCAGACTCTACCATGCAACGAGAAAAACAGATATCAACAACATCCAGAAACACAGCACACTTCTCTGGACCAGAACATCTGAGACGGACTGATGGAAAGTGTTCTGACGAGTCCACATCTCAAACTGATCAGCATCATATTTTGTGGCTGTGCTACCACAGCAAATGGAAATGATGTTTTGTGCATGTTTCTAATGATTAATAGGACTTTTGACTGATCTCAGTCAAAAAAAAAATGTGTTGATCAGAAGATTGTTTCCAACTTGTCAGATTATTAAGTCCAAATTAGGTCAAATAGTGTTATTCTTCAGGTGAAAAGAATAACACGCAGGATTCATCAAAGTTGGCAGCAGATAGAGCTTTTATTATCTTAACAGACAAACAAAGCCCGAGTCATCCATGGAAAGACTGATTTCCAGTCTCAAAGCATCTCCTTTTATACTATTCAGTGTTATACGTCAATGACATAAGTCCTGCCCACCTTTTTATTCGCCCCACGACATAATGGTGTAAACACATGCCAGGTGTTCAGGTTACTCCAGGACACACACCTGTCAAAACTTGGGGACTCTCCAATGTAATAGTGTCTCCCTAGAACAACAGCAACGTCCTCTTCGCTCTCTTCTCCTCTGCCATTATGTCCATAGAGGCTGCTGAGTCCGGTTACGTTGCCTACTTGCCCAGCTCCGGTCCTGGCACGACACTTGCTCAGCAATTCCTCTGCGGGCCTGACATTGGTCCAAACATTAACACTCCCCCTGTGCTCTGAGCTCACAGTCCGGGCAGCCCGGCTAAGAAACTGAGAGAAAAGTATAACTTAATCTATGACGTATGTCCATAAAAATTGAAAAGATTGAGCTCTCTGTATTTTATATCATTTACCATATTGTGACAAAGACAGAAGCAAAAGACACGTCCAACCATTTATCGCCATTTATTGATGCGGGAAGTCGATTTTAAGGCTGACCTTTAACAACAACACAAATGTTATTTATGGTTTCAGAATAATTAGGCTTTTTATTAATTAGTTCTGTTCCTTCATTTAGACAGTTGTCCTCTGGTGTTTTGTTGGTTTGTGTTGAAATATGTGCCTAATAACCTTCAGACTGTTAGCTTGAACATTGTAGCCATAATAGAATAATCTCAATGCAACTAACCCAGTGCTTTGCACTGTTATGTGTTTGGTTATGTCATGAAGTATTGGTTCACTGGTGAAGTTTGAATGATCTTGTCATTAACTCAGTCCCTTTTCAAGCTGTTGTTGCAGTGATCAGCTTCATGTCGTTGTATGTCCTAGCATTGCTTTAAACTGTTGACCATTCAGAGTCATGAGTTAACTTCAGCACAACTATTTAGATTGAATAAGTCTTAATTTCAACCCTGTCTGTTCCTGAATTATTCACCTGATATTGGATGTAAAAAACCTAAATCAAAGGTTAGTCAGCACTTGAACTTGTGTGTTGTCATTACACTAATGCTTTCTGGCAAACACAAACAGGTTTAAGCCAGTAAGTGATATATTCTTTAGAACTTAATGTTTCTAAAACTCACCTGGGTAGATTTTTAAGATGCTTCTGACATGTAGACACGCCCAGCCTTTGTTCGCACAGTTTCCACGCAACTTCTGCACCGTTTAATCGGAAAGGTAATTTTCTTGAGCTTTTATTCACAATTTAAAAGTATCCTGAATATTTTTAGACATGTAGACACACCCGGCCTCAGGGCGATCGGTCCGGTATATAAGTCAGAGTCAGAACAGAGACAGCATAACTTCACTGCTGTTTGCACGCAACTTCTGCTGAGTTTAATCGCAAAGGTAAGTTTCCTGATCTTTTATTCACAGTTTAAAAGTATCCTGAATATTTTTCATGAATTAAAGACAGAGGTTTGCTCTCTTGTAGAAAATGAGAGCTCACGTTGTGTTCCTGCTCTTTGCTCTCATCGTGGTCGGGCTAACAGCGACGCCATCTGATGCCGGAGACTATGACAGTGTACGCGACGACCTGGTCCAACCAGAAATGCTGAACGCTGATATGAAAGAACTGCAGAGAGGCAACAACAACTTTGAAAATGGAGGTCAGACTTAAGAAATCACATTATTTCGCTGCCATGTCACTTTTTAAAAGTCATACAAGTCCTTACGTGTCATTAGAGTTTGATTCAGACACACTTTGTCCTTTTTCTCTTTGATATTTGCACCGTTATGTGGAATGGATTCGTGTTTGTTTGCCACTGGTTTGATGTGGGAATAATTTAAAGATCAGGAGATTCAACATACTTTGTGTGGTCATATACTCAGCTTCATGTTAATATATATTCCCAGCAATGTGTTACTGGGAAAGGTAACGAGAGTTTTCCAAAGAATTTTCTACATGACAGAAACTTTATTTAAGGGCTGAAACATGAAATGCACACTATGGTTATTTCTAAGTTACTTTACAGAGTAGCCAATCTTTACACCTCATGTTTAAGTACATGTCAAGTCACAGCAGAGTTCAGTGAAACTGACTTTTTTAAGAATGTGTTGTGGTTGTGCTGTTATCTTGCTGTTAATTGTATTTGTAATAAAATATTCTGAATTTTATTTTGCAGAGTATGACTAGTCCATGAGCATGATGAGAAACAGCTTGAAGACCTCCTCTAAATCTGACCCAACCTGTCTGCAGCTGAATGAAATGCACAACGATAAAATACATGTTCACACGTTGATGTTCTATATTTGTGTTATGAGCAAATAAAGAGTGTGATGAACTCTAATGATGCTTTATTGTCTTTTTTCTTTTCGTGAGCATGATTTTAAGATTTTGATTTCAGACAATTGAATTTGGGAGAAAAAAACAACTCACATTACAGAATAAATATGACCACAAGAAAACCTGAATGAATCTTAATTTATCTCCACTGAATGTCCGTGACCTCCGACCCATCGGGTAGCAAAGGCTGCATTAAAAACCCACATGACTGTATAAAGGATATTACTACATGGGCTCAGTTCATCTCTGCATCTACAGATGAAGTTCAGACTCTACCATGCAACGAGAAAGACAGATATCAACAACATCCAGAAACACAGCACACTTCTCTGGACCAGAACATCTGAGACGGACTGATGGAAAGTGTTCTGACGAGTCCACATCTCAAACTGATCAGCATCATATTTTGTGGCTGTGCTACCACAGCAAATGGAAATGATGTTTTGTGCATGTTTCTAATGATTAATAGGACTTTTGACTGATCTCAGTCAAAAAAAATGTGTTGATCAGAAGATTGTTTCCAACTTTGCAGATTATTATTAAGTCCAAATTAGGTCAAATAGTGTTATTCTTCAGGTGAAAAGAATAACACGCAGGATTCATCAAAGTTGGCAGCAGATAGAGCTTTTATTATCTTAACAGACAAACAAAACAAAGGAAAGACTGATTTCCAGTCTCAAAGCATCTCCTTTTATACTATTCAGTGTTATACGTCAATGACATAAGTCCTGCCCACCTTTTTATTCACCCACGACATAATGGTGTAAACACATGCCAGGTGTTCAGGTTACTCCAGGACACACACCTGTCAAAACTTGGGGACTCTCC